>BCLG01002193.1:68307-78589 GCA_001602295.1 Zoysia matrella
GGGGGGGCAAGAGGAGCGCTTTCGACCTGTACGACAGCACAGGCTTCAAGCGCGACGAGCTGTGACCTGCGCGCGGCAAAGAAAGATGCTCGGACTCGGAGAGACGGGATGTGTTACGCGTATGCGTGCGGACGAGGCGAGGGGCGTGGAGAAGACGCCTTCGGAGTCCCAACTGCCAAGTGTTTAACACTAACTTTAAGGAGCGGAGAACCAAAAACGTAAAAGCCCGAGACGGGAACTGTTTTGGAGGCCCGTTGCGAGGTACTAGTACTGGGCTTTTTTGCTTTTGACGGCCCGAGGACGGATCAAAACATTAGGCGTCTTTTTTTTCAATTACAGGCCCGCGTTTAGCTTCAGTTCACACATAGAAAAAAAAACCATTCCAAAGTCCAAACACAACCGATCAACATTGTCGAGGAAACAGCGCGACTGATCACTTTGTTCATTTTACTGTGTGTTCATAAGACCGTAAGATAACTCTGTTACCAACAATTGGATGCCTCCTGTAACAAGCTCCGGCCAGCCCCAGGAAACATAGGTTAGTTCCAACTAAGTGTAGCTAACTACTAGCAGTACACTTCTCTTCTCTTGCTGAACTGCACTTGTCTATTTCCGCACAGCTTGTAGCAATACTTACAGTCAGGGTGTCTCCTAGTATCCGGCTTGGGACAGGTCCAGCTAGGTCAAGTAGTTATTGGTTCCTGTATGTTCTTAGTCGCAACTAAGTGGGGCTAAATTACGTAACCGCCGTCACTAGCTATTTACGATTAACACATGCCTGTGTAGTGACTTAACAATAACTGCATAATCAAGCATCCGCTCGTTTACTTCCTACTGTCAAAGAGTGCCGCTGATAAGGGACGATAATTGCCTCTGATCGATGGGCACAACCAATTTATACTCGACAGTTCTGTATTAATCTGTCTAACCGGAATTTGCCCCCAGCGGGGCCGCAAAAGGCACAGGAGACATGCATGTCTCGGAGCATTTTTCTTATCAGCCTTCGATCGTTAAACTATTTCGTCGCGCGCATTAATGCCTTTTAGTTGCGTGTACGTGGTATGAATCTTGCTGTTTGACTCAAGTGTCACACGGCAAATTGCAGTATCTTCTCACCTGAAGCTTGATGAAGTGCTGACGAACTGATCTCTGCGATTCAGAAACTGTATATTCACTGGATCATCAGATGGAATCTACTACTACTACTTATTTCTTCTGTTCTTCTTTATAGTCGAATTAAAGTGATGACAGGTGATGCGTGATATAATTGTCTTCTGGAGAGCTAATTATTGAGTTATTCTGTTATACTAACTGGAATTTGCCCCCTGCAGCGCCGGATAAGACAGTGCTGGGATGGGTGATCTGTAATCAACTCATGTTAATTAGCTAGGACTGGCATTAACGCCCTTTTAGTTGCTTGTACGTGGGCTTGATAATTTGTTGGGTACTCGTTAGTTTACTACGGGCGACGCAACAAATTGCAGTATCTTTCGCTGGCGGTTCGAAGTGCTCGGAAAATGATCGGTGTGTAGCTGAATATACTGCATATTCGTTGGACCATCGGATGGAATCTTCATGCGTGCAAAAAGATTATTGCTCGAACTCCAGACTGTATTGAGCGGCTATATGTAAATGAACAGTAGCAAGATCATTGGTCTTTTGTCATAAGAAACTGAAGTCGACAGAGCATAGTGCACTATTCAAACTACCTACATTAATTGTCGGTTAGTATTTCCTTTCCAGAAGTGGGCTGCGTGGGTAATGGCTATTTTTCACCTCAACTATGGCTGTGGATAATGTCGACCATGGCTAGGGTATTTGTGAATGTAGCGCGTTACTACACTTATCTGATCGGCTCAGAGTTCAGTTCGTAGCCCCAAAAAAGATTGCAATCGTAAAGGTGAAATAATCTACTGTAACACTACATAAAATACTTCTTGGGCACTTGACATCTCCACCTAAACTAGCATAAAATGTTTTTAACCCCAGTCATTTATTTGAGGGCGATGCTTAACCTCTCCATACATCTATAGCTGTTCCATACGTCTAGTGCGTTCCACCAAAGAAAAAAATAGTGGGGGCTGGTGGTGGGGGGGGGGGGGGGGTGTTCTGCTTTTCCACGTCATAGAAGTTACAGTAGTATTTTAGAAATCTTTCTTAAATCAAGAAACAAAAGAAGATTAGAAGAGAGAGTTACCTTAAGAATTTACAGTAGCTATGATTGAGCTGTATATGCTAAAAATACCCTCCCTATCTAAGATGACAAGCGCAAATTGGTTTCTGAAAGTTCCTTTCCATTGTTGCATCGTTGGTACTTGGTAGGAGTATTTGACTGAATACTGGAGTAGTCCAGTAGATCTGCGTGATTTGATGGATTAACCAAGAGCTCCTTTTAAAGATTACGGAATAATAAAATATGTAAACACTTTTATAACCAGCCGCCAATCGCTGACCGCGCGCGGCAGTAAAGAGCACACGTGCGACCGGTCGATCTCGGGCGGTTTCACTGTCGGGTGGAAATTATAGATCATCAGCACCAGCAATAATTGGCGCTCCCGCGCGCCACAAGAATGCACGGAGCTGGAGCTCTTAGCAACCCCAGCTTTCGATCGGCTACTGCGGTAGCTCAAAGGGCGCGCGCGCGAGCTCCGCCTGCTCGATTTCTTTAGGGCACGCGCTCACCAGTCTTCTTCTTCCTCCAGACATAACACGCGCGCGTGTCAATTGACTGCGTACCAGCGAGAGCGGCGTCCGTTCTGTCGGCCCCTCGAAACTTATCAAGTTTCCTACAGGTTTCAGTGCAAATTAAAGCTTTGTGGTTGTCATTCTGATATCCATGCTTAGAGCTACGTGGACGTATTTTGAGCCGCCAGGGGGATCGACGAAAAAGTTTCAGAGTCCGGTGGTGCACATTACTGATCGATCTGCCGACCAACCTTGCAAATCTAAATTATTCAAAGGGAAGAATAATTCGGTAGTAATTTTAAATGTGATGGCCCTTGCAGCGCTAGCTGTGACGCTCATGCCGACTAGCTAGCTAGTTTCGCCGCATCGCAAATCATCTAGAGTGCTCATGTATGCCGGTATTAGAATATTAGTTGACCCGTTAGATGTCGATATTTGTCTGTTAACATCATAATTGACGCGCCAATCAAGCGATGATCGAAGCAGCTGCTAGCCCACTAGCCAATGGAATTATCTGACGGCTCAACATACTTGTGGCGAATTTTAATCAGGAGATCATGGCATTCATGAGTGCGCAGCATGTCGCCTCACGCTCTTAATTGTGATCTAAGTACAGTGCAAGCTAGAGAGAGAGAGAGAGAGAGAGAGAGTATCATTGCATAGGTGAATAGATTAGCAGAAGGAGCATGCATGCAATTACTAAATTCCACACGGGAAAGTTCAATTAGATATTTAGTTCCGATCAAATGATAGTACAGCGCATCAACTAACGAGTTAGCTAGGGAAATCTATTTCCCCTAGCGAGCCTCTCACCAGCTCAGTTTGGTATGGTGCATGATGCTTTTAGCAGATCATTATATGCTCCTATTTGCAGTGCTACTACTACATATTAGCAGGTGGCCGTTAGTAAAATCAGCCTATGCGTAGCAATACCGTCCTAAAGAAGGTATATACCCAATATGATCCACCAATGATTCATTTCAAGTTTGACATTTCAGGGAAAATGAATTATCTTATTGCTTCTCATATACGGACAAACGGGTCTCTGAATCTAATAATGGTGTACAAATCTGGCATGTCAAGAACTTTCTCTCGCGGATATAAATTATATTCAACCATCTGTGTTTCCAATGCTATCATTAAGTAGCAGTACTGTTGCCCTGGAAGCTATAGACATGTTTAGGCCTCTCAAAATACATTCACAAGCTAGCCCAAAACACACCTAACACTAGGCAGAGAAAAGCGTTGCAGGAGTATCTTCTGTGGCTAGCTTAGCTTACAGAGTTACAGTCTACAGACTTTTTACTAAACATCGTACGTTTTGACCAAATGAGATCTTACTGCGTTATTACGCGCCGCTCACTGGTGAACGCCTGAACGAACAAAGGGATCCAACGGCGCCGGCCACGTAAACAATGCAGCTCGCACGCGTGCGTGGTCGTATCTGCTCCATCTAGCCCTCAATGTCAGCGATGCACGTGTGCTTCCAGAACGCCCTGAAGCACGCCGCACGCTGACCATCCAAGCTTGCACGCTTGAAACGTTGTGTCAGGCAAGCGGTCGGTTCATTTCCTGCCTCCTCCTCTTCTTCGTCTTCTCCCCAGCTGCTGGTCGCTGTCGCGCCATTGCAGTGGAATCCTAGAGAAGAAGCACGACGAGAGAAATCGGAGTTGGCCAGGGGACGTCTAGCTTATTCTGCATATCTGCAGTAGACAAGGAAGATTACGTCGATATGATGCCAAGTGAGACTAGCTGGATGGAGGTTAGTCGTTAGTTAGGATGGTAACGCAAGTTGTATCCGCTTCATTAATGAACTCCACATGCCAGGATTTATTTGGGCAACCCTGGACCCCCTGTCTGGCACGGGCGCCTTCATTAATGCACTAATTTTCCATCATTAATTGCATAATCTCTCCCATAAATTAGCTAAAAGATTTGTCAACTTTGTTTCCTTTTATTTTCTTTGAACTGAGTTTTTTAGTCTAGTTGGCTAGAGCAAAAGGCTTTTCCAACCTTAGTTTTGGGGGCAACTCAGCTTCACTAGCACTGGAAGCACGTATGCCAGTTTCACTTGAACCAAGCAGGTGGCGACACGTATACAGAGTTAGCAATCTTGGGCGACGTATTTTACATAATCACCATATATATAGTACATGTTACCGTGTGCTCAAAATGCAACATATATACTGTAATTTTAAAAACTACTATCATTTTTTATGAAATAACGGTATGTGTTTTTTTTCAGATAATTTATTTTCACCCTTGAAAAAACATCAAAGTTAGACAATATATAAAGAGAACAAATGCCATCACCGACATGCAGATGACACCTAAGAAAATGTTACTATGTCCGTCCCAAAATAATTTTACACAAAGATTTGGTCAAACAGGTATCGGATCAATGATTTTTATAAATTTAATTAACTAATAATATATTACAAAAATATTTCTTATTATGAATTAGAGGCAAAAGTCTCATGTTAGTAAGTAATTAATCTAACGTATAGATATTATTGATCAAAGTTAGATTTGATGAAATCAAAAAATAAAGTTATTTTAGGATAAAGGAGTAGTAATATCACACGCGAATGATTGCATCCATGGCCGGATAAACTGTCAATGGTATGTTTAACAGCATGTGTCAGAATTGAAACCAGCACTGAATCAGATGAAGAGATCGATATGTGGCCTAGCTGAAAATCTGTGAAAAAAATCAATGCACGTACAGATCTCCAAACCAGTGAGAGCCCCAAGAACCCTATCGAACCATGTCGACGTGCACGCACCTCGATCGCTAGCTTTCCTTGACTTGCCATTAACGGGTCAGCTGGACTGGAGTCTGGAGCTCGATCGCTCTAAGATCAACTTACAGTTAGCCTGGACAGGGAACGGTGGTGAATATTGTCTTATCGAGATCATCGGCATTAATGACCAGCACGGATGAGAGGATTAGTCTCGAGACAGTCGCATTAATCGCAGCGTGTGCGTGTAATAAAAAACGAGGGAGTAGTTAACCTTGGGTCTGTAATTCCGCAGACAGGAGAGGTACAAGCGACTCAATTGGAGCAGGGGTTTGCCTCCGGTAACTGATCGATCTGCCAGAACGTACTGAATCCAGGGATTAACGGTATCCGAAGCATGTTGTCCCGCTAATTTTATTTTTAAGTATACGTCATATCTGGGATCCCTAGAGAGCAGTATAGTGGTCACATTCCCTTCTAAATTTTGAAATCATAACCTGCTTCAGCTCTAGTCTCCTCGGAGCCAAAAACGGAAGCATATGTTGAAGATCGCTTGTAACTTTTGATAGCCCTAGTATAAGGGTGTAACATTGTGATGGTCAAATCTTTTTGCATCTAGCATAAACAATGCTTCACTTACACCTAGCATAAAAGCATAAAAGAATGTAAAGCGAATTTGGGAAAGCCTACTGCAGCCCATGCATGCGCGAGTAGTTAGCCCTGCCGCCTTGGCCCTTGCCAAGGATTGATGAAAACCATACGTTCGCATGCGCGCCATAAAAGCTCCGCTCGGCAAGGCGCAAAGCGGCACTATGCGAGCGGCCACGTGAGACGGGAGAGGCGTCAGGAATCTTGAGGCGTGGGCGCGCCCGGCGTCTCCGCCGCGGCTTCAGTTCCTTGCCTCCCCTGCTCCCGGACGGGGATCGGCAGCTCGATCACCCAGGCCCCCAGCGACCTCGACCATATAATGCAAATCCTTCCTTGATCCCATGTGCATTGCGTCATCAGCCGCGTATATAAAGCACGTCCCCATGGCGAAAGCTGAACAGCACACTTCACACCGTATCAGCAAAGCTCGCTGTCGATCTCTTGGTGCCCAGGACCACACAGCACACAGCTCGTGGTAGAACAGAGTAGCTAGGACACGGACGTAGCTGAGGTGATCGATCGTGGCGCTGGTGAGGGAGCACATGGCGTACGGCGGCGGCTTCGACGGTGCCGAGGCGTCGGAGTTCGACGCTCTGCTGGGCGCCGACGCGGCCGCGTGGTTCGGGGGCTACGCCAGCCCCGACCAGGCGGCCGCCTGCTACGACGGCGGGAACGTCTGGGCCGGCGCGGGGGCAGCGTCCGTGCTCGCGTTCGACCGCGCCGCGGCGGCGGTTTCGGGGGAGGAGGTGGAGGAGTGCGACGCGTGGTTCGACGCTGTGGACCAGAGCTACGGAGCAGCAGCGCTCCGTCAAGCGCCGCTGGCGTCCGTCGGTTTCGACGCGACCACGGGGTGCTTCACCCTGACGGAAAGAGCGGCGTCGTCCGGCGGCGAGGGGCGGCCGTTCGGGCTGCTGTTCCCGAGCACGTCATCGGGGTCGGCCAGCTCTTCTGACAGCGCGGCGCCGGTGCGCGCTTCGCAGAAGCGGGCGTACGCGGTACGAGTTAACACGCCCATTTTGTTACTGGCAGTTTCGATCACTAGGGACGTGTAACTCACGTTGTGCGCGCGTGCAGGGCGGGGAGCCGCAGGCCATCAGTCCCAATAAGAAGCAGTGCGGCGCGGGCAGGAAGACAAGCAAGCCCAAGCCGGCGCCCGCGGTCCCGACCAAGGACCCGCAGAGCCTCGCCGCGAAGGTAACATTAAATCCGTCGCCATGGACACTTGAAGTAGATTTCCAAACTCTTCTCGAGTTTCCTCCGGTGATCTGAGCCGTTTTTCGCCTGCAGACTCGGCGCGAGAGGATCAGCGAGCGGCTGCGGACGCTGCAGGAGCTCGTGCCCAACGGCACCAAAGTCGACCTGGTCACCATGCTCGAGAAGGCCATCAGCTACGTCAAGTTCCTCCAGCTGCAAGTCAAGGTGTGTGCGCGCGCGCACGTTCATCAACTGATCAATCTAGAAGCGCGCGGTTTGATAACTACTTAGGTGCATGCAGGTGCAGTGGACCTAGTGTTCTTCTAACTCGATCTAACCGCGTCGCCAATGATTTGCAGGTTCTTGCGACGGACGAGTTCTGGCCGGCGCAGGGCGGCAAGGCGCCGGAGATCTCCCAAGTGAGGGAGGCGCTCGACGCCATCTTGTCGTCCTCGCAGAAGGGACAGCTGAGCTAGCTACGGAAGAAGAACACTCGACCCCGGATCAAGCCCGTATGATATTACTAAATGATAGGACTAATAACGAACCACCTCGTTCGAAGATAAATAAGGAGGCAAAATGAAAAATGTACTAGTGGCAGCAGCTTCTCGTTCCCTTTCAGTTAAACTGATCGTGGCACTACATGTTGGCGACGTTATGGTCTGAAAGGATTTGGAAATTTTTGGGACCCTGGTGCACAATGCGAGAAAATGCTTTGAAAGTACAAAGAAAACGAGGGATTTTGTACTTTCCTCTCTCCGCCAGCGGCAAAGCTGACAAACCGAACCGCTTGATGTGATTGCCGATCGGCACCAGCGCGCAGCACCTGCTCCAGATTCCAAGTTTCCAACTAGCCGCGCGCGCGAGCCCGTCCGTACACGAGCAGAGCATCGAGCCAAAAGCGCAGCGAGATGTGTGTTGCGGGTCGCCGTTTCGCCGTCCTCGCCAGCGCTCGTCTCTTCGGCGCACGCCTCTGAAGGCGACACGATCGAGCCGTCATTGGCGCTACCATTTGTTAGTGCGGATTTTATATTTGTCACTTACATACTCACCGTATCTAAAACTATCGAATAGATAAATAAATAAATAAAATAAATTTATAATAATTTTTTAAAAAATAAATCTCACTTATTCACCTACCATTTGCCCGAACATGCGAGACCATTCGGACGTACGTGTGTCATGTCCGTGGACGCTTCACCTGGTGGTGTGCTGTGGATTGGTCCGGCCGGGTTGCGATCGCGAGAATGGGACTTGGCATGTGTGCTTCACCAGCCGTCCAGCTCCTTGGAGGATTTAACAGGAATTCTTCTTACCCTGATCTGCTTGCTAATGGGCGCTTGGAAGCTGGAATTAGTAGTTTCTGGCCGACGAGGACCTGCAGCTGGCTGCGCTTCGTTATTGAGGGCCAGTGTCGAAGTGGGCTGAAGTTAAGACAGGCCTCAGATCAGGCTCGCTCGGCTCGGACCGTGACGATGGGCCGTAACACCCTGGGCCGGGCCGTCTGGACGTGTTCGGCTTTTGGAAGAAAATGTCCCTAAAAAATGCAGCAGCTAAAAATTGAAGTGTGCTTCAAATCACTCGGAGCCGTATATCGAACAGTTTATAATGTACTTTTTTTTTCTTTCAAAACCGTGGTTATCACAAGGCAGAATGAAAGATTTCGAGAACGAGATTCGGAGTAGTACTAAAAAGAAAGAATGAGGCACTCCGGCTGGCATGTTACTGTTTCGGGAGCCGTGATGTGCAAGGAACAACAGCCCAAACTTTAGTATTAGCCGTGACGGTATGATGGAAGCAAGCAGCCGGTCGAAGGAATCTCTGTCCGGCGAAATTTAATAGAGCCGCGGGAGCGCACGCACGCACGCACGCGGCAACAAAAACATTCGTTCCCTTCCGTCCGTCTCGCTTGAACCGCCGGCGCCAGCGCCCGTGACCGACAGCCGCCTCAGGCGGCCACGCGCGAAAACTTACGCCGGGGACGACGTGGCCGTGTGCTGCTTTTAAGATGACCCCGTCTCGCCGCCCTGCCTGTCTCGCGGATGGATGCCCGGTCTCACGCGCGCCGGGTGAGCGGGATGATGGATTACCCACGCCCGCACGCTCGTTTTGCTCCCGGAGCACGGTGAAAAAGGAGAAAAGAACGGCCACTTGGTCCACGGCATCTGCAGAGGCTCGGTCCGCTCCGCTCCGCTCCTCGCTCTCGCCGCGCGGTTCTTCCTGTGGCGCCTGGTGTGTGGAAGTGAGTGGATCTGTGATAGATGCACGGCGCCGCGCGGTTCATCCTTGTCTTTGTGATCGGTTCAAGGAGTATGAAAGTTGTGCGAAGAAATGACATTTTGTCCTCGAGCACCGGAAGACAGTTCTCACTGCTTGGAACTCAACTGCGATGCAAAAGAAAGCTTCTGTAGTCATCAAGACAGTGCTGAATCAGAAGCAATATTCAACGGATGAACATGATTAACCGACGTAAGTTACCAAGCACAAGACAGTAAAAATGGAACAAGCTTTTGCAAAGGCTGCAGTTGGTTAGCCGTCCGGGAAGCCGTTATAAGAACCGTGCCATCACCCTCATCATACATCCGCTTGCTTGGCTCAGAAACAGCAGAAAGCACACGGCATCCGCTCATCATGCCGCGCGTATAGGCCTCCTATCTTCCCTCAGTGATCACCATCACACTCGAGCTAGAAGCCTAAATTGCTCGCTCGGTGGCTGCGGCTCTCTCCAACCACCACCAACCGGAACAAACCACCACGCGCGTGCACCTACGCACGCACACGCGTGCGCGCTGGACGAGAGAGGGATGCCTCCCCTCCGCCGCGCGCGCGTTCTCATGCTCCTCCTCTACGTGGCCAGCATCCACGTCCTGCTGTGCGCGCGGATCCACCGCGCCGCGGCTGCCACGTTGCCGGACCCGCTCGACCCGGCGCTGGTTTACCCCGCCGCGGCCACCCCGGCGCAGCCCACGGCCAGCGGCGGCACGATCCCGGCGTTCCCGGAGCAGTCGGACACC
>BCLG01002194.1:0-22152 GCA_001602295.1 Zoysia matrella
AACTCAGTGTCATCAGATGCAACGATAAGCTTACTGAGCTCTGTTACCAGATCAACATAAGAGATATCATCATAGTGCCTAAGGACATCAAGGGAGAATCCAAGATGAGAATTGCAAAGAAAAGGAAACTGACATCAATATAACAGAAAATCTGTAAGTCTGAAATTACTAGTTTCCTTCCATGCACAGTGCGTGGTGATGGAACTGATGTTGTTTCTTGAAGGCACTAATGACATCATAGGTAGTGCGTGGTGACGCACCTTATTGCCATAAAAATTAAATAGAGTATCATTAATAAAGGTCTTATGATAGCAGCGTAATTTTGTTCCATGCACAGTGCAACAATTGAATTAATTGGCAGCACTTCTTTTTCTGATGTTAATTTTTCTCTTCTGGTTCTGAAAACAGATTCATCATGCATTGGTGCACTCTCACTTAAATGATTGAGTCATGGTGAACAAGACCTCTAATCGTAGGATTGGCACCACAGAATAATCAGTGTATGTTTTGACCAATTAAAATTAATCTACTTCCTTATTAAATGATATGGCAAGCAATAGAAGAGTAATCATTATTAATATGTTTTCGCATTTCATCTGGCAGAAAAAATTATAAATCAAAGAAGGGACAAAGAACATATAAATATTGGTACATGAAGTTTGGATATATCAGTATGTAAAGGGCCGAGGATGAAGTATGGACATTGCATATAAACCAAAGGATACCTCGCACATAGAACAACAGCGATGTCTAGCTTTTACACTGGACAAGAAAACTCAGTTTACCCAAATAGTGCAACAGCTCGAAAAATGCTCTACTTCAGGAACCCATCTGAATAAAAAAGGTAGCCCGGTGCATGTAGTTCCCACTTGCACATGGTCTGGGGAAGTATCCAAACATTTTGGATCTTTTGCATGCATCCTTTCCCCGCATTTCTACAAGAGGTTTTTTCTAGGACTTGAAACCGTGACCTCATGGTCACAATGCTACGGATTTACCACTGCGTAAGGTCTCCCCTTCATGTACCCATTTGAATGAATGAAAAATTCAGTAATGTACGATCAGAACAAATTTTAGAGACATTATTGTTCCAGAAGTTATGGATAACTTAAAACTCAAGCACCAGTTCCTTCCTGTTTTGTCAACAAAGATCTAGAGGGTATGTTTTCAGTCGGCTCCTCGGCTGAAGTATTTTAATGACCTCCTTCAAAGTATAAATGTTGACGTTTCAATCATAATTCTGTTACTTAAGGACCATGAACCAATGGCTCGACACAAAACATTACTCCATCCTTCATTCTCATATGACCTTAGGACAATTGTTACTATCATAGTTCAATACTTTACGTCATTTTTTCAGACAGTGCAGGAAAAATATGACCTGGCAATCATGAGGGAACATGAATGGATACATGGCTGCTAAAATAATTAAACGTCTATTACTCGATTGAAGTATTATCCTAGGTATCGCTCCAGTAATCGGTCACTAAACATAAGAGGATGACACGAAACCCCCTCCGGGGGAACAATTCCCCTGATTCTCCAGTATGAAACGCATGAGTATACCAGACAGTCTGCCGCTAATCTGGAATAGCTAAAACGATTTCTCCATGGGCGCCCCAGTTTCCGGGAATAGCTTCGATAAATTGATAAACGGCCTACGAAAATGCAGGACTAACAACGAAGGGAAACCTGCAAAGGGAAAAAAAAAGCATTCTCGAAACTAAGGGAAAACAGCCAGCAACAGCCACGAATGAAGATAACCACTGCTGAATGAATAAACGATTCACATTGGATGGGGGAAACAGAATAAAAAAGGGGGGGTGAGCGATGTGGGGCGGGGGCAATTACCTCATCCGACGAGGACGGTGCGTCTAGGCACAGGAGCGGTCTGCGCTTCTCACCAGAGAGCAAAGCCCGCAGGCTACCGCGACACGGTGCTGGCGGGTGGTGGAACGGGTGGACGAGTTGGGCAGGAGCGGCGGCTACCCAAGGAAGACGGAGGTACCGATATAGATGTCCAAATGCGCCGGGCTAATTGGGCTGGCCTCAACCACGAAAAAAAATAGCCCGATCAAGCACGCCACGGTCCGATCTATTTTTTGCTCGGGTTAGCTCGGCTCGAGCTGCGGGCTGTGATTGGGCCGAGTATTCGGCCCGACGAGTGCACGGCCCGTTTAGAATTTATTAATTTTAATTTTATTTTATATATAGCTAAATAATTTTATATGTAGTTAAATAAGACAGTGTGATGTAGTGATAAGGTGGCTACTTTATATCTTTTAAGTTTTTAAGTTCAATTCCCACTTCTCTCACTATATTTTGCACTATTTATCAATGTACTTGACTAATTACGTTGAAATTATAATTGGCCCAGGTACTGTTAATTGAGCGAAAATTATAATTAGGCCCAGGTTGACTAGCACGAATATTAAAATTCAGGATGTGCCGTGCACCTGAGCTGTGGGCCATAGTGACATGGCCTGTTGGGCACGGACCATGTATACATACAGAGAAACTTTGCTGCCACGCGGGCCTCGCGTCGCTAGCGCCGACTCGACATTTTTGAATCTGGTCCAATTGCAGTCCATTACGACCCTTTGGGTCTATTTAATCTTTTTACAATTTTTCAGCCCATTATTTCATAAATTGCTACTTCCTCCATTCGCTATAAGTCATTCTAAGTCTTAGGCACGGAAATTAAAAAAAAAAAAAAAGATGATACACAGAAAACTAGGAGGAGAGAGATATAGATAAAGATTTATTAAGAAGAGAGAAATTGTGTTGAAAAAAAAGAAAGAAAGATGTATTAGAAAGTGAGAATGACATATTATATTTGAAAATAAAATTTGAATGCTAAAATGACTTATAATTGTGAAAATGTAGCATGCGCTACAGGGTAATGAGAGGAAGCAAATAATATTGTGCAGTAAAACTATAGCAAACATTGTGCAAACAATAATTTCGGGAATATTGTTCACCAAAATTTATTATTTAGCTACACTGTAGTGCAAAACTTGAACCATCAGATTTTGATCCAACAGTCAGGAAACAATTCCAATGCTAACCACTGTTCGCTGTCTGCATTGAGCCCTCAAATGAAGACGATTTGAATCCGGCCGAAATCCCCCGTGCGCTCTTGCAGCAGAAGCTGTGCGTGCAGAGCTGTCTCATTGTCACGCGCTAATGACGGTGCAAGTGATAGCCAGTTGGTTTTAATGGCTAATATATGGGTTCGAATCTACCTATCGGTGATTTTTTTCATTGTCCGTGACTCTTGGTATATAAATATTAATGTAGAGCCTCTACACGAGATAATATATAGTGACTGTATAGAGCATGCGTATGTGTATGAAAAGCAACCCGCGTCCCACCGCCGCCGGTAAGCGCCGGCTGGCAAGCGCCGCAAGACAAGGGGAGATGAACCACACGAGGAACATATCGACGCTCGGCAATATCCGGCCTTTGCTAATTCTGGGGTACTCGTCATACCTAACAACGGAAGTCACGATGGGGCAGGAGATGCCGGCGGGTAGGCCTGTAAGCGGCGCGGGCCTGACCGCAAAGCCGCTAGGTTTGGCCCGCGCCGCAGCCCACAAGACCACAAAGGTCCAAAGCGGCCATCCCTGCGGCGTCGCAACCTAGCCGCCAGACCCGCTCGCGCCACCCGGCGGTCCGCGCCGTCCTCCGCGCCGCCCGCGCTGCCCGAGCCACCGGACCTCCAACTCCAAGCCATGGCCTCCAAGGAAGAAGCAGCGTCACCGAGGCGAGATGCATCGGCCACCCTTCCGCCGCCTCGCCCTCCACTGTCATGGACGCGCCCTACGACGCCACGCTCTACGACCTTGACGGCTCCTTCTTCGACGCGAAGCACCATCACCTCGACCCCTCCTGCTTCGACGCCACGCACGACGACTAACTCTCCTGATTCGACGCCACAGGCCTCGGCCGCTCCTGCTTCGACCCCTCCTGCTTCGACAGTTCGACCCCTCACCTTTCTGCTTCGATGGTGAATGCTTCATTTATGTAGCTTTCTGATACTGCTAAAGTTCATGTCTGGAATCTGTCCGTATGTGCCATTGATATGTTCTTAGCTTTCTGAAAAGTTGTTTATTTTTAAATCAATGGGCTATATGAATTGTTGCTTACTGATAGTCCTGGAATTTGTAGATGTTGATTCTGAGTACAGGAACTTCAAGGCATTGTACTTGGCACTAGTATATGGACAGCAGACACTAAGAGCATCAAACTTGCATGAAATTAGACTCGTGTACTAGTACCTGTTTCTTCCAAATAGAGCAAAATAAGCAAACAGATAATATCCTTTTCTAGACCCAAAGCTATGAACTTGAACCAACAAGTCCATCTATTGTTTCCTTTTTTTGCCATCATCATGGAATTCTTGACATGTCATATATGTGGTATGCATTATGAAGTCAATGTGTTTTTTACAGATATCTGACGCAATACGTGATGTTGCTATATCTAAAATTAGTTTTTAAGTGGACTGAAGCAGAGTTACTAAATTGGCATTTATAATGGGAATATCTCGTACTGCTAGCTAAAAAAGTTCTTTAGTTGGAGATGACACATCTTTGCCTATTTCTAGTATTTGGAAGCCATGTAGATGCTAATAGGATTTGTACAGTAACAAAGCCTTTCAGTCTCAATTAAGCTGGGATAGGTAGATCCTAGGATTTGTACTGTATTTGATTTAATTTCATCTATGTGTCTCATTTATCCTATTGCATTACTTTTCAGGGACTGACTGCGTCTGGTTGCCCTCCATCGGTGGACTTGCCTAAGAAGTATTCTTCATTCTTTGAGACAGCAAGAAGCTCATACTTCTATTCTATAACTAATCACTTTGAGTGCGCTTTCATCGTTTAGGTTATAGAACTTTATGAGTTTGCATGAATGATGAGCTCACCTCTTGAATTGAGCGAGCTTCTAGCTAGAACAGAAGCTGACCACAGTACAGCTCATTTGGCTTACCTTCAAACTTCGCATACGTTGGCTTATTCTAGAAATGCAAGTTAATATGAGTGAATATTCACTGCTGCTGCAGTGCTTAATGTTTACAGACTATGCATTGAACAAGTTTATTCAGAACTCGGAAGCTACTTCAAAAAGGTGCTACTACAGTGCTGCCGCTAAGTGCTAGCTAGGCGGACATGCGCGGCGCTGCAGTTGCTGCTGCTGCATGCGGACGTGCGCGGCGCTGCAGTCGCTGCTGCTGCTAAGTGCTAGCGGACATGCGCGGCAGCCGCAGTCACCCGCAAAACAAAACGGCGCTATGCAGGCTGCCGCATGTGACCGCCATCAGTTTTGCGGCTCGTGCGGTAAGAGGACGAGCTGCTCATAGCCGCGCCGCTTGCAGCGCTACTGGAGGGATGCTTCGGAACCGGCAACGCGATGTGGACGGAGCAGGAGACACGGGGCAGGAGACGCAAACGTGATGCTATGACGCCGGAAGTCAGACGCAAGTCTCGACGGGACAGGAGACATAGATGCGATGCTGTGACGCCAGGAGCCAGAGACAGCGACACAACGATGCCTGGGCAGGAGATAGCGATGCGGCAGGAAACGCGGATTGCGGCGCCGCCGGAAGACACGGGCTGTTCTTGCGGCACCACCGTTCTAATGCGGGCCGCGGGTCGAATTACAGTGCCATGCAGGCTCACAGGGCGGACCAGCCCAGCTTTCATACAAACTTGCGTGTTGCCCCACTTTCCCTTGCTCGCGTTTCCAGTTTCACCCTCTAGGCCTACTTTGGATAACAAGGGAAGAAAAACATACGGATTTAAACATCGAAGGAGATTTTTTACCTGTCCGTGCCATCCTCACCCCGCTGAGGATGGAATCCCCAGATGCATTTTGGAGACTCGGGATGAAAATCCATGGTATTTAAGAAATGTTCAAAAAATCTAGAATAAATCAAATAATCTCAGAATTTTGTTGGAATAAAAAAGATGTCCCTATCAAACACAGTGACACATCACAAGCACCTCACGCCTCGCCTGGAACTGGACGAAAAAAAATTTGCTTGAAATCTCCTCCCTGACCTCATCCTGCTGCTCGCCCTGCTTCCATTTCTCTACTGCTTTCTCGATCTGTACCAGGAACCCACGAAGCAACCTCGTGCCCATGGCATCAAGTCCTGCCAAAGCCAGGTAGAGATATGGATTGACCAGGCATACCTGGATCGAGGTGCAACAGCAGGACTTCGTTGGGGAAGCCGGCGTCCAGTGCCACCACCGCGGTGGCACGACGGCGAAGTCGTAGCTGGAGAGAGAGAGAGAGGGGCAGGGAATGGCGAGGGAGGGGCTGTAGTCGATGGCAGCGGCGAGCGGATGGATCACGGCTGTTGACCCAACGAAATATTCGACACGTTGTTGAAAGGTTCGATGAACTCTCTTGAGTTTAGTCACTTAGTTCACCGAAGTATTCGATACGCTGTCAAAGGGTCCGGTGAGCCCTCTCGAGTTTGGGCACTTGACCCATCGAAGTATCCTGCACTTTGCCAGAGAGTCCGATATGCCCTCTCAGATTTGCAGAATTTTACAACGGAACCTTCGGTCACTGGAGTGTCCGACACTTTACTAAAGACTCCGATAATAAAGATTTAGAAAAATTTTCAGCAGATTGATTTTAATTTCTTTTCCAACTCGTAAAATTAATTGCCCTGCTGGATAAAACCATCCCACTTCTTTAAAACAAAGGCTCATAGTCAGTTGAGAACAATCCTAATTCAACCTATCATTTGCTTTTACATTTTCATTCTTTTCTAAACACTAATCTCTTTACTCGATCCTCGTGCTGTTCTTCCTTCGTTTCGACGACACCCGAAGACGATCTAGCTGACTTGACCGAGCCCGGATCAAACCTAAGACGATCTTCCTTCAACGGGGTCTCTTTCAAGGCGGGGTTATCTAGCTGCTGCCCAAACCCGGCATTGAAGAGGCGCCGGCGTTTCTGCACACAGACGTGCGAGCGGTGTGTTGACTCGGATCCGATTTCAGCGTCAACATACTTTTTGGCGACTCCGCTGGGAAATGAGTATTTCTGTTGTACAAACCGAATCGTCGTTTTCCACCATGAATTCCGATATCTCTACGACAAATATTGTCATGCCGTCCTTGAAAGAGTTGCTCAAGGAGGCGCGCAGGCATTCTTGGAACGCCGAAAGTCTTCCGACGAGGTGCGCAAGGAGCGCGAGGAGCGAGAGCTGCAGAGTACTTGACGTGTTTTAAAAAAGACCGCCAAGGCGCGATCTCTCAAGTGAAGGTACCCGTTCTTTCGACTGTCGACGGCGACGCGGCTATGGGTGCTGCCAATGTAAGAACATCTTCGCACCCTTCTGTTACTTTTGAAAACCTTTTATATTATTTTTCTGATATAAAGGTCTCAACGTACAATATGCAATACATGATTCAAAAGAACATGTCTAAGTCAAAAAATGTTAGTATTACATCATTGCCTCATGTTGCGCATATAGGCCCTCCTACTACTGTATCTACGCCCAATACATCTAGCGTAGAATAGCCTCCGTATGGCATGCCATTGAATTCGTTTAGTGAGCAAACTAGTTTTCCATCTCATGTGCAAACTAACACGTTGGTAGTGTCTCCCGCTAACTAGAGCCAATTACTAGCATCACTAATCCGACAACGAGCTGATTGAATAAATTAACTAATTTTGTTCCTCCTTACCGTACCGTCGCATATAGCACATCGCCTATCCTACCAAACGGTACGGGAGTTCCTCATGGCTCTGTCCCTAATGAGTTATTTAGCGCCATAAAGACGAGCATACACCCTCCACCATTGAGCACATCTACTAGACCACCCATTGCCAACATAGAGGAGTGTATGTCGCGCATTAAACAGGACTTAAACAAACAATACCGTGAGACTCTAAGGGTAGAACTCAAGGGAAGAGACCGGATATATCAAAAACCGTACCCACATATTTTGATTGGATGGTGTATTTCTAACTTCGTCAAATTCAATGGCGAAGATAGAAAAACCACTTAGGAGCACATTAGTCATTATGTGGCACAACTAGGAGAAGCCGGTTTTAGTAAAGCCTTGAAAGTACGTTTGTTCTCTTTATCACTAACCGAAACCGCTTTCTCTTGGTTTTCATCATTGTCCCCAAGGTCCATATACACATGAGATTCTTTACAGCGCAAGTTTCATGACCACTTTTATTCTGGGGACAACGAATTAAAGTTGTAACACATGACATCGGTTCGACAAGGAAAAGACAAACCCGTCGTTGATTATCTTCGACGGTTTAGAGATGTTAAGAACCGATACTTTAATTTAACAATTTCTAAAAAAGACTTAGCCGACCTAGCTTTTAGTGGTTTACGATCGCATCTTAGGGAGAAGTTGGAGGGGTACAATTTTCTTACACTCACTTACCTCCAACAAAGGGCTTCGGCTAAATAAAACCGAAGTAAAGAAATAAAACATGATTATAAGACCCGTCACAACGTGCACGTCATGGAATATGATTCGGATAGCTCCGATAATGATTCTAATGACATTTTGGTTGTCGGGTTCATTTGGCCATCCAAGGCCAAATCATTTGCTTGTGATTCGCTCAAACCGATTTATAAAAATCGAAAAGACGATGTGAAATACACCTTTGATATAGCTAAGTGTGACAAAATATTTGATGAGCTACACAAAGGTGGGTACATTAAGATTGCATATACCTTACCTCTGGCGGATGAGATTAAGCGTAGAGTATATTATAAATGGCATAACTCTTATTCTCATGCTACTAATGACTGCAATGTTTTCCATCGATAGGTTCAATCGGCTCTTAATGAGAGACAATTGAGTCTTAAAGAAATGCAGATCGACAAGCACATCTTCTCCGTCAACACTCCAGAGCTCAACCCCAAAGTGTTGATTCGGCCTCATCAAGCCGATACGACCAAGGGGAAGAACGTGATCATCGGGGAGGAGATGCTTATTTTTCCGAGTGAGAAAGGTGCCTCTAGTAAGGTGGTGCTCAAAAAGTTTCTCGACAGTCAAGAGTCTCTTAAAGTCGCCATCCAAGGCTCTAGGCCCGTGGGGCAAGTTCCACAGCCCAAGATGATAAAGCAGAAGAATTCGGAGGTGGAAAAGTGGAAGATAAATCAAGGTAAAGCCACGGATCGGACGATGGGGCCTAAAAGAATTAAAAAACTGATTTGAATAATCGGTCTATGAAGCGACGAAGATCACCACCTAGGGGAGGCAGCCCACCTAGGAAAGAGATGAGGCCAACCGTGAATGTGCACGGGCCTCCTCCTCCGTTTCTTCCACATGGGTTCGGAGTGCCGCCGCTGTGGTTTCATCCTATGCTTTGCTCACCATTCTCGGTGTGGCATCTATACATGAGACCATAGATGCCCGTGGCACCGATGCCTATGCCACCGATGCCCACTTCATCGATGCAATACCCGCCAATTCTTTTAAGGTGGAACAGATCGAGATGAGATGTCTTCACAAGGCTCTTCAACCCTATTCCAGATTGGACAGAGTCTCGACCGATCAAGGTTCAAGGAGAGGGCTCCGCCGCCGCGCCTAAGCAAGAATAGCATCCAAAGCAAGGTAATGAGCCTGCCCATTCTATTTTTGTTCATCGAGGGAGCGCATCCAGGGGTGTCGTAAAAATCAGCACAACCGATGTTAAAATCGGGGGAGTCTTCACAGGACCAATCACTTTGGATGGTCCGGTCAAAAAGGCTTCTCGTGATTATAAAGCTTGCAGCAATAAGAGCTCCTCCAAATATGCACAACCGAGGTGGTGTACGCCTGACTTGACCCACACTCAAAAGAGTAAGCTATAAAAACTACGCCTCCGAAAGATGAAGAGGAGGAGGTGGAGAAGAAGAGGGATGAAGTATTCAACGAGATTATGCCGATGGTCCCTGAAGGTAAGTAGTGCAAGGTTAAGGAGCCTGAGGCTCCTACTACACCGGTGACGGAGGAAGCGGAGGCTACTCCAAAACCACTTGGTTTGACTGACACCGTCTTGGGAGAGGACTCTACAGCGCTTTCGCCCACAGAAGACGTCGATATGTTCGAGTTCGATGACGACGACCTCTTGGATTACGAGATTACACCGCCTCAGGAAGGTATGTACATTAACACCATTTGCTTATCCCTTTCCGATTATTTGCTTGTAGAGGAAGAAGAAGTCATGGCACAATTTGACTTTGGGCTGCTATCTTCAAGAATTTTGAGGAATCGAAGAACTATTTAAAATCCCTCTATGTGAGAGGTCATATCAATGGCACACCGATTTCTTGTATGCTTGTAGATGATGGTGCTATTGTTAATCTAAGCTATACTCTTTGTTTAAGAAGCTAAGTAAGGCTGATGATGAGCTCATCCGGACCAACATGACTTTGAATGACATGGTCAGAGGAGACCCTATCAAGGCTAAAGACGTCGCTTCTATGGAACTCACCGTTGGGAGCAAGACCATGGCTGCCGCTTTTTTTTGTTGCCAATGTGCGCGGTAGTTATAGCTTTATCCTAGGGCGTGATTGGATTCATGCCAATAGATGTCACCTCTACATTGCACCAATTCTTGATACAATGGGTTAGTGACGATGTAGAGGTTGTTCATGCGGATGCATCGGCTTGTGTTGCTATAGCCGAATCATCTTCTTTGTTGCATGACACCGTCAACTACTTGACTGGTTTGGATTTGACGGATTATGATTTTCTTAGTGTGACTAGAGATGGTTTTGTACCCGTCAATGTAAAACTGATAGAAAATCGGCTCAACCGTATAATGTGATTTAATGGAGTCTAATCCTGATTGGTTGCAAAAGAGAGTGAAACACTATAGGTCCAACATGAACAATATGTGCGAAACTATAGGTCCAACATCAACATGAACATCGGTCGACCCTCTTGAGAAGGTGAACCTTGGCAGCGATGATAATTCGATGCCAACTTATATAAACAAAAATCTGAAAACCGATTATAAAGTGAAGGTAATCGGCTTACTAAAAGAATATGTGAACTGTTTTGCATAGTCTTATAATGAAATGCCCGGGTTGAGCCGCGAGCTAGTTGAGCATCGGCTTCTAATAAAATCTGGTTTTAGACCCTTTAAACAATGGTGAGAAGATTCAACCCGAATATGCATGATCGGATTAAAGAGAAAATTAACCGATTATTTGATGCAAAATTTAAAAGACCTTACAAGTATGCGGAGTGGATATCCAACATCGTGCCCGTGAAAAAGAAGAACATCAGCAAGATTGGAGTTTACATTGATTTCAGAAATTTGAATAGAGCCACTCCTAAGATGAGTATCCTGTGCCCATATCCGATATGTTAATTAATGATGTTTTCGGCCATAGAGTTATTAGTTTTTTGATGGTAATGCGGGATACAACCAAATCTTTATGGTCAAAGAGGATATATTTAAAACTGCTTTTAGATGTCTTGGTTTTGTAGGATTGTTTGAATGGATTGTCATGACTTTTAGGTTAAAGAATGCGGGTGCCACATATCAAAGAGCCATGAACTTTATCTTTCATAATTTGCTTGGTGTCATCATAGAGCTTTACATAGATGATGTGGTGGTCAAATCGGTCGCATTAGATTCTCACTTGGCCGATTTACAACTCGCTTTGAACCGAATGCGTCATTTCGATTTAAAAATAAACCCGCTCAAATGTGCTTTCGGTGTATCAGCCGAGAAGTTTTTAGGCTTCATAATTCATGAAAGGGGCATAGAGGTAGATCCTAAGAAGATAGAAGTAATTAGGAACGTGCAAGCGCCTACATGTAGGAGAGAGTTGCAAAGCTTATAAAGAAAAGTGAATTACTTGAGGTGGTTCATATCTAACTTGTCATAAAAGATTGACGCGTTTACTCGTATTCTTCAGCTAAAGAATGAAATCAAATTTACTTGAGGGGCAAAACAGCAAAAAGCTTTTGAGAAGATCAAAGAATACTTATCTTCGCCGTCGGTTCTTTGGACGCCTAAGGGAGGAGTCCCTTTCCGTCTTTACATAGCGGCGGAAGATGGTATAGTTAGTGCTGTTTTGACACAAGAAGCCGAAGAAAAGAAGTATGTGATCACATATGTGAGCCGACGGTTGGTGGATCCGAAAAGTAGCTATGGGAGAAGTTTTTGAGGGTATTTGTGGCACGCATCATTCGGCTCTAAAAATAAAATAGTTGTTAAGGAGAACTAGGTTCTATTGGTCAACCATGATTGTCGATTGCTACCGTTACTACAAACAATGCGAAGAGTGCCAAGATTTAGAAATATTCAATTGGCACCCGTAGCCATGATGAACCCTATTATAAAAGTATGGCTATTTCGAGGATGGGGATTAGACTTTATAGGGCAAATACATCTTCGAAGAGACATCGTTTCATGTTGGTCACGACAGACTACTTCACCGAATAGACCAAAGCGGTGGCCCTAAAAAACATGACGTATAAAGAGGTAATTGAGTTTCTTACTGAACATATTATTCATAGATTCGACATACTTCAAACTTTGACTACCGACCAAAGTACTTGCTTTACGTTCGGTCATATTAAAGAGTTTGCCGAATCCTACGGAATTTAGATACTCAATTCATCTCTATATTATGCTTATGCTAATGGTCAGATCAAGTCTAGTAATAAAATATTGATCATACTCATTAAGAAAAAGATAGAGGACCATCCGAAGAGGTGGCACGAAGTTTTATCATAGGCTTTATGGGCTCTTCGGATATCTAGGCATGAAGCAACTAAGGTGACACGCTATGAACTCGTGTATAGACAAGAGGCCTTTTACCCGTCGAGGTAAATCTGAGAGCTCTAAGATTAGCTAAGCAAAATGATTTATCTACGATGAGTATAGAACTTTAATGTTAGACAATGTTGATGAGGTCACCGATAAGCGTTTGAGTGTCTTGAAGAAAATTGAGAAAGATAAAACACGAGTTGCTAGGGCCTACAATAGGAAGGTGAAAGCCAAAACTTTTCAGGTGGGTGAATTGGTTTGAAAAACTATTTTGCCAGTAGATGTAACAATCCATATTTTTTGAAATAAAAAAAATTCAATTTGATGATTGAAACTCAAAAAGATTTAAGGAATCGAAGTCAAGAATTCAAATTTGAACCAAAATTGGAAAAAAAAATTAGAGTGAGCATTCAAACATTTCAAAAGAGAGTTGTAAAAAAATAATAAATTATTTTTCTAAAGTGATCATACAGAGTAGAAGGTATGAAAAAGAATTTTTGGAAAATTTAAATCTAAAGATTCAAAGCACCAAATTAATATACTCCTTTAATCATCTATCTCATTTCAAAATTTTATAGAATAAAATATGTTTCGAATTTGGAGATGAGCCCAAAACAAAAGTTGTTCTCCATAAAATGTTCTTCAACCCTGCAAAATTGCAAATTCATCGGATCTCGAGAAGGTGAGTTTTTGAGGCAAAAACAGAGAGCTGTCTGGGAATTTCGGGAAAAAATATCAGAAAATAGAAGCCCGAGGACCCCACCTGTCAGCCGCCTCCTTCTCCTTCCTCCTTTCTCCTGCAGACAGCACAGGGCGCTCGCGGCTTCACGGGATTGGAGGCCGGCCGAGCCTTCTCCACGTTACTGACCGAAATCCGTCGCGAATCCTCCCGCATTCGCTGCTCCTCTCCCTCATTTTCCTCTCCCTCCCGGCCTCTCTCTTTTGCATACTCTCTTTTCTCTCTCATCGCCTGTACGCGGGCGGACCCGACGAGTGCCCCATGGTGAGCCGTCGCCAAGCGCCTTTCGGGTCATCTTCCTCCATGAGCCTGTGCGTCACTCCGTGCCCGAGCTTCCTACCCTCTCCTCCTCTCCTTCCCTGCATCGAGTTCGCAGGATTGGTAGCTTTTCCCAAAAACTCGAGATTCAGAGTTGCCGGCGCACTCCGTCGAAACCCGGTGCTCTCCGGTTTACAAGCCTCTTCCATCATCTCTGTCGGGACCTCGAGACCTCGCCGGTGACAGCTGCCTAGGGCCGTTTCCGGCGCTGTCTTCACCCATGCCGACCTTCTACTTGGTTTGGGGACGCTCTCATCGAAGATGCCGTTGAGTATCGTCCACCATGCCACGAGCTAGCCTTCGCCGAACCTCCTACAGCGCCGCCCGCCGCCGTCGACCATTTTTCGTGAATGATGCTACGGAGAGTGACCTGGGTGATTGAAGGGTGGAGCTATTTTGTTTGATTGCCGTGGAACACCTGCAAACTCAAGGTGTTAATGATTGCTCCTTTCTAGCATGGTGGTGGCGTTTGTGGGATGAGCACAACCATCCTTTTTGGTTTGCTTTAAAAACCAAATTTCCGCTACTTACATTGATGTCAAACCACGTTAGAACCTAAACTAAATCGGCCTTCGTTGAACTATGGTTTTAGAAAGATTGGGAGTTGAAAGCTATGACCCTACTGCTCCCATTTATGTAAGTTTTGTTATATCCCTCTTTACTTAAGACTTGTAATAATTTCTCTAATTATTTTAAAGTATGTGCATCCCTTTATGATGTATACAATGTTGTTTCCCGATATGCTCTTGTCCTAGGCGATGTTTGGGAAGCATATCGGGGTACTACCGGGTTGATTTCTCGTTAGTCGAATTTTGGGCTTGTATGTCGCTTATGAACTGCAAGCTAATTTGACTAATTAGAACTTAACTTGGATGGTTCCTCACAACGTGGCATCAGAGCAAGGTTTAACACATACCTTAAAATTTTCTTAGCAACCTGGGTAATTAAAATTTGCTCAACCCCACTAAATCAACTAAAAATTGAAACTAAGTGGTTGCTGATTTTATTCCTCTCTTATCCTAGAATTGTGTGTCGCACCCATGTTTAAGTAAACAGATTGCATACACACAGGATACATTATGGGGTTAAGAGGCAGCCATATATTATTTTAGGACGCGTTAGTTAGCTGTGTTTGAAAAGTTTTTGTTTTCGAAAATTGCCCATGGGTGGTGTCTTGTTTTCTTTTCTAGTATTTGTTTGCTTGTTGTTTGTGGGGAGAGATTTTTGTTTCGTGTGAAGACGTTAGTGTGAGCATATGCATATCATGTCATACATGTTGCACTCATTCTTGTTAATTAATAAGCTTAAGTGTGTAAAATCCTGCCTGTAAACTAAAAATATTAGTTGCCATTCAAGTCAAAAAAATTCTACCACCCAATCTCTTGTTAAAGTTAATTCTATAAAATTTAGTGAAGCAATCAAATAAAACATTTTGCTCAACAAGAGAACACGCAAATAAAGGACGTTGAAATTCCGAACATAATCTTCTGACCATTGTTTGTCTGTCCCATCCTTGTTCTTGCTATCCATTTCAGTTTATATCCCCTACTTGTTTTACTTGTTTGCTAATTAAAGGAAAACAATCGTGATCACCTATGTAGCTATTGAATATTGAAATTTTTAATAATCTAAGAAACCAAAAAAATCTAACAATCTGTTACTTGAAAATATTAAATTTGAAAACCTATGCCAAAATGCCACCTATTAACTATAATTGCATCAAAGAAAGCTTTGAAGACAGTGATAGCATGCTGTCTCGCACAACCTCATTGGATTGTTAAAATCACCACCTAACTTGAGATCTCGATATATCGCACCAAAAAAAAAATCACTTTTATCCCAGAGCTAAATTCCTTTCCGTCTCCCTGAGTTCATTTATCTGAGTTGGCCTCCAATCAATTTGTGATAGTCATCTTTACGATGTCCTTCTTATTCGGTATTATGCTTCTTTTATTCCAACTCTTTGGATCATATCGCCTTGAGAACCCAGTTATGTCTGACCTTGCCTATCCTTTCAAAAGTCATATACTAACCTTACGAAGAGCTTTCCCAAGATGCATGATCGCCTGATCTAAACCTATGCATCCTTATAGGTAAACCCTATTTGATCTCATTTAAACATTGCACATGATCATTAGGTTATCCCTCATCAACGCCCATGTTGCCTAGCAAGATCTATGGGTTGATCCTTATCCTTACCTACCTTGGAGAATAGTTTATAGCTCCCAATCCTTGGTCTTTTATATTTTCAGAATTCACTAACCTTGGGTTGTCTTCTTCCTGATAATTATCCTAAAGCTCGATTTCTTTCCTTTAATTCATCCTGTCAGATAATTTTCACCTTTCTTTTATTCATAACTCTTTTCATCCTCTACTCGAAGCCTTGATGTGCAAATACAGAAACTTTGATCCTCTTGTGGTCATCTTTCTGATATCCTTTGATTTCATTTAACCGAACGAGGACCCATTCCTCACCAAGCATGATCGTTGCATAAGACAAACCTTGTCACACAAACCTTTTCTCTTGAAATCCTTGTTCCTTTTTTTTCTAGAATCCAACGAGTGGTGGTGCTCTCTAAAAATGAAATTCTGTTTTTGAAATGTGCCAGATTCGCCCAGGAGCTTCTCAAAACCAAGAATTTGATTCAGAGGGAAACCATCCTTTCTAATTTGGTGAGAGGATCCAATGGTAACATTCGACTGAACAGATGGCGTATTATCTGGAGTACGCAACCGGAATGTAGAATGTTACACTTGGAGTCCTTATCTGAACAACTACTCTGGTCTTTGCTCTTAAATCTATAATTTATCTTAATTTATGCTTGATACCGGTTATATCTTTTCCACTGATGCTGTTCATGTACTTCTAACTCAATCTTGGAACGGATCAAACCTCCGCATGGATCTTCCACCTATCCTTATTATTAAATTCATGCAGCAATTGATGTTTGAGGAAGTTCAAATCTTTGTCTATCTTGATCACGTCATCCTTATCTCAATTTATCTCAAAAGATTCTCTTTCTAAATTGATATTTACCTCAAACATTCCTAAACTTATCCTTGTGAGTTGTTTCATAATCTGGACAGTCTGCATGTTCTTGACATGACAGATCAAGGTGTTCCTTGTTAACCATCAATTACTTTCCTTGAACAATTTTGATATCATATTGTAATTACGAACCCTATTGGTACCTTGCTTTTATATTGTACCTTGTGTGCAATGTATTAAGATGGCGGTTTCCTTGACTTATCTAATATAGAGATCAATTGTTGCAAGTTGGCTCGATCTCTAGAATCACCCTTGCTCTTGTATGCTTCATCTAAGTCTCATTATAAATTGTTGTGCGATGAACTTTTAAAAATCCTTAACCCTTTCTTCCATATGAAACCCTTGACCTTTTCTTCTATGTGAAATCATGTTCACTTGGATCACCCGTTGATCAAATGTTACATGAAGATTAAGCTTGCTTTTTGCTCCACGGGATCGAAGCCGGACAAACTCATCTTGTGTTCTGAAACTTACTAATTACCTCTACTAACATCTCATGAAATTTCAAGGACAAGATTTCTTTAAGGGAAGAGGGCTGCAACAACCCATATTTTTTGAAGTAAAAAAATTCAATTTGATGACTAAAACTCAAAAAGATTTAAGGAATCAAAGTCAAGAATTCAAATTTGAACTGAAATTGGAAAAAAAATTAGAGTGAGCATTCAAACATTTCAAAAGAGAGTTGTAAAAAAAAAATTCTTTTTCTAAAGTGATCATACAGAGTAGCAGGTATGAAAAGAATTTTTGGAAAATTTAAATCTAAAGATTCAAAGTACCAAATTAATATACTCCTTTAATCATCTACCTGATATCAAAATTTTATAGAATAAAATATGTTTAGAATTTGGCGATAAGCCCAAAACGAAAGTTGTTCCCCACAAAAAGTTCTTCAACCCTGCAAAATTTCAAATTCATCGGATCTCGGGAAGGTGAGTTTTTGAGGAAAAAACAGAGAGCTGCCTGGGAATTTCGGGAAATATCAGAAAATAGAAGCCCGAGGACCCCACCTGTCAGCTGCCTCCTTCTCCTTCCTCCTTTCTCCTGGGGACAGCGCAGGGCGCTCGCGGCTTCACGGGATTGGAGGCCGGCCGAGCCTTCTCCACGTTTCCGACCGAAATCCATCGCGAATCCTCCTGCGTTCGCTGCTCCTCTACCTCTTTTTCCTCTCCCTCCCGGCCTCTCTCTTTTGCATACTCTCTTTTCTCTCTCTCACCTGTACGCGGGCGGACCCAACAAGTGCCCCATGGAGAGCCGTCGCCGAGCGCCTTTCGGGTCATCTTCCTCCATGAGACCGTGTGCCACTCCGTCCCCGAGCTTCCTACCCTCTCCTCCTCTCCTTCCCTACATCGTCGAATTTGCAGGATTTGTAGCTTTCCCCAAAAACTCAAGATTAGGTGCTGCCGGCGCAATCCGTCCTAATCCGGTGCTCTCCGGTTTTCAAGCCTCTTCCGTCATCTCCGTCGGGACCTCGAGACCTCACCGGTGACAGCTGCCTACGGCCTTTTCCGGCGCCATCTTCACCTATGCCGATCTTCTACTTGGTTTGGGGAAGCTCTCAGTGAAGACGCCGTTGAGTTTCGTCCACCGTGCCACGAGCTAGCCTTCGCCGAACCTCCTACAACGCTGCCCGCCACTGTCGACCATTTTCCGTGAATGACGCTACGGAGAGTGACGTGAGTGATTGAAGGGTGGAGCTACTGTGTTTGATTGCCGTAGAACATGTGCAAACTCAAGGTGTTAATGATTGCTCCTTTCTAGCGTGGTGGTGGTGATTGTACGATGAGCACAACTATCCTTTTTGGTATGCTTTAAAAACAAAATTTTCGCTGCTTACATTGACGTCAAACCTGGTTAGAACCTAAACTAAATCGGTCTTTGTTGAACTATGGTTTTAGAAAGATTGGGAATTGAAAGCTATGACCCTACTACTCTCATTCATGTAAGTTTTGTTATATCTCTCTTTACTTAAGACTTGTAATAATTTCTCTAGTCATTTTAAAGTATGTGTATCCCTTTGCTATGTATACAATGTTGGTTACCGATATGCTCTTGTCCTGGGCGATGTTTGAAAAGCATATCGGAGGACTACTGGGGTTGATTTCTCGTTAGTCGAATTTTGAACTTGTATGTCGCTTATGAATTGCAAGCTAATTTGACTAATTAGAACTTAACTTGGACGGTTCCTCACTTTAGGCTCAAGAAGCAACAAGTTCGATAAATGGTTTTCTAGTTGGGAAAGGCCATATAGAGTAGTAAAAATTATATGTTGGAGGTTGTTCGAGAGGAATCATTACCTAGAGTCCTTAACGGCTGATATTTGAAAAAGTATCATCCAACTGTATGGTAAGAAGCGTAAGAGAAAATGGTCGATGTAAAGAATATCATTGCCAAAGTTGATACAATGGCCGATGAGTCAAGAAAACCATAGCCCTCAAAGGTTTTTGGGTGCTTAAATGTTTTATTGTGTAGGAACATCACAAAAAAGGGGTATATCTTGACATCCAAAAATCACAGGGCCACCGAAGTATCTAGCACTTGCTAGAGTGTCTGATAAGCCCTCTCGAGTTCGGGCACATGGTCCACCAGAATATCCGGCACGGCTTCAGAGGGTCCGATGAGCTCTCTCGAGTTTGGGCACTTAGCCCACCGGAGTATGTAATACGCTGCCAGAGGGTCCGGTGAGTCCTCTTAGGTTTGGACATTTGGCCCATCAGAGTATCCGGCACTTTACCGTAGGGTCCGGTAGGCTCTCTTGGGTTCTCGAAATTGCACAATGGAACCTCCGGCGTCTTACCAGAGACTTCGGTCACCGGAGTATCTGGCACTTTACCGGAGACTCCGATAATACTGATTTAGAAAAGTTTTCAGCAGATTGATTCTAATTTCTTTTTTAACTCGTGAGATTAGTTGCCCTACGGGATAAGACCATCCCACCTCTATAAAACAGAGACCCATGGTCGATTGAGAATAATCTCAATCGAACCTATCATTTGACTTTATATTTTATTCTTTTCCAGACTCTAATCCCTTACTTAACCCTCGTGTTGTTTTTCAGTTGTCCCATGATAACCGAAGTCGATCTAGCTAGCCTGACCGAGCCCGGATCAAATCTAAGATGATCCTCCTCCTTCGACAGGGTCTTTCTCGAGGCGGGGTTGTTTAGGTGCTATCTAAACACTGGCGCCTCCTCCGGTGTTGAAGAGGCGCCGGCGTTTCTACACACGAAGGTGAAATAGGGGAAAGAAATAAACGAGTTGGGAGGAGTTTTTATTTTTCCTCTGGGAATGGATGGGAAAGGGGATGACCTGCCCTGGGGATTTTTAGGCCCGATAGACACCCAAAAGGCCCAACGGGATAGGTAAAGAAATATTACCACGGGCCACATTAACCCTGGGGAATGGGTCAGAATCCCTAGGGGAATTGAGGTTCCCAAACAAGCCCGTGCAGCTCGGCCGATCCTATTTTTTCAGAATAAAATTGGGATTTGGAATTCGGTCCGCGCAGCCGCAAGCTTTCATACACGACGCGCTCGAAACTAATCTTCCGATTGGCGTCAACGACCAAGCTCGGTTTTCAAAACGTGCTAGGCGCGATTCATACTTGTGCTACGACAGCTTGCGTTTATTCCGTGGTAGAGATCAGCTCCTGATTACAGTGAGTTTTGACCTCTGTGATTGAGGGTCTGTTTGAATCTGGTCGACTGATCGTTAGTTCGGATTAATAATTACTCTCTTCGGTTTTAAATTACTGACACAATTGATTTCTAACATCAATTTTGATCATTCGTTTTATTCAAAAAATTTGTTCAAATGTTTAAAATTTTGTTACTATTTGATTCATCATTAGTGGAATTTAAATAGCAGCTAATAATTTTACACATTGAAACAACTTTTTTGAATAAGACGAATGGTAAAATTTAATGTTAAAAGTCAACAGTGTCAATAATTTAAAATAGAAGGGAGTAGTTGATTAATAATTAGCTGACTAATTATTAATTGTTGTCTGTTTGGATATAGGACTAATTATTACTCCATCGTGCAATTAAATTTCTGTTTTGTCCTTGACTAATTATTAGCCCGTGACTCTTAGGATGCACGACTATTTTTAGTTTGCTAGCTGTATTTACGGTCATGTGTTTAAATTTTCTCTAGTGTTCCTGCTATTTTCTATAGTTTATTCTAACTATTTCTTTAACGAAAATATACTATAATGTAATCAGATGAACATAATGAATAAATTATTTAACACAAATAGTTGACAAAATTGGTTCAACATCCATAGCTACAATAAAAAATACTTATACTATAGTGTGAAAATTCCTTTAATTTTTAAGATCATATGACCGAGAGATCAAAGTACACAAAAGAACTTAAATAGTTCTGTACACAATGAATCCGACTAGGAAGAAGAATGGAAGGTTAAAAATTAAAAAGACACGGTAGTTGGAATCTGGAAAAAAGAAAAGGGTACTTTAGACTTTATCCTTTAATTACAAATTTTTAGTCCTTATTAGAGCCTGTTTGGATCCGACTGATTAATTGTTAGTTTGTATTTCAATAAATTGTTTGGAAAAAGAATTAATTGTTAGTCCATACTTCAATAAAATGTTTTTTTCCTCTAACTAATTATTATTCTATGTATGTTTAGATCCATGAATAATTATTAGATCACTATGTATTTTTCCGCTATGTATTAAATTTTGTACAGTTTTCCGCCATTTTCTCCCATCATCTATCCAGTTATAACCATCAATTGAAAAAATAATATGATGGAAGGAAAGAGGAGGCGACGATGATATATAGACAAGGTTTCATGTTTCTGATTCTGATCCCACAGTTTCGTTGTTTCCGAGTTGGCTTTCGTAAATAAAAATCAAGAGTATTTTAAGTTTTTTATTGTATGCACAAATTGTTAGTCGCAATTAGTCCTTATTAGTCTTCCAGATCGACTAATGGAAAAAAATTAGTCTGTTGATGAACAAAAAATTAGTCCCCCTGTTAGTCCACCCTTTCGAAGAAAATTGACCCTGTTTGGATCTGCCGACTAATTATTTGCCGACTAAAAATTAGTCAATTTTCCCCAAACAGATGGATTAATAGGAGAACTAATTTTTAGTCCATCTACGGTTCCAATTAGTCGATCTGAGGAGACTAATAGGGACTAATTGCGACTAACAATTCGTAGATACAATAAAAAAAACTAAAATACCCTTGATTTTTATTTTCAGAAACTAACTCGAAAACAAGAAAACTATCAAATCAGAATCAGATACATATGA
>BCLG01002194.1:25454-71853 GCA_001602295.1 Zoysia matrella
GCGCGGGCGCGGACGGGGCGGGGCAGGGCGGGGCGCGGTGTGTGTGTGCGTGTGTGTCTGAGGCAAACCGACAGCTGGAAGCCTTCTTAAACACTATCTTTGCCGAGTGCCAAATCCGTTTTGTCGAGTGCCCTGATGCTGGCACTCAGGCAAACATTTTGTTTGCCGAGTGCCGGATTGAGTTTTCCGAGTGCCTAGATCCTGGCACTCGGCAAACATAGAGTAATTCTTTTTTAAAAACCGCCTAGTTTGCCGAGTGTCCATCCAACAGCACTCGGCAAACTATGTCTTTGTCGAGTGTCTACAGGCCAACACGCGGTAAACTATGTGTTTGTCGAGTGTCCTTTGGATGACACTCGGCAAACTGTATTTTTATTTTACCCTTCTCCTCTTTTCTATAATGTCTTTTACTAAGTTTATTCGAATATGCTTTGAAAATACCTTGTCAAATTCACTCAAAAATGTATATTCGATGCTTGCACGAATATTAGACCATTATTTCATGCAGTTGTAACTCAAAATCAGTTTATACGAATTGAAGCTCTACAAATATAGTAAATTGATTAAAATTATCAAACGGATCCGAAAATTCGTCAAAATTTCACATGAGACAATCTATATTGGTTATTTCATATAAAAAAGTTTTGAAGTGAAACCTCAACTTGACTATCACGTTGACTCTAAATCTCAAGGAATTCTTCGCAAGAGTAAGATTCTTGTTTGGAAATGCTTCGATTTCTAAGCAGCGTACATGACAATTTGTGCAAAACGCGCTCAATTTTTTATCACATGTTCCACATATGATATCATGAGATATTGACAAATCTCATGATTTTCAGACTTTGTTTGTTTTTTATACAATTTTAAAACAATTCGACCGCACATTTATGGTAATATTTCGTGGACACATATGTTCGACATTTTCTATTATTTCTTGGTTAAGGCTTCACATTAAACTCAATAACATGAATCTAATTTTTTTATTCATTTTATTGCATTATTCGAATCACTTGCAGTTTAAATTTAACTCATCTCCAAAAATTTTATTAAATAAAATAAATTAACTAAATATAGCTAAAAGATCAAAAAATGTACTAAATTTTAACATGGAGTGCATACACAGTATGTGGGCAGGGATAAAAGTTAGGAGGGCAGGTGAGAAAAAAAATCAATTTTTTTGCCGAGTGTCAGAAAAAAACACTCAGCACAAATGCCTTTTGCCGAGTGTTCAGAGAATACACTCGGCAAAATATCTTTTTGCCGAGTGTCAAAAAATTGCACTCGGTAACAGGCCAACTTTTGCCGAGTGTCAAACGTAGACACTCGACAAACCGTAACGGTCGCAAACAGATGTCAGTTTTGCCGAGTGCACGGTACCTGACACTCGGCAAATAAAATGTTTACCGAGTGCAGGACCACAGACACCCGGCAAAGAAAATGTTTACCGAGTGCGGAACCACAGACACTCGACAAATAAAAGGTTTGCCGAGTGTTTTTTTTACGCCGTGAGTTTTTGTTCTGACATTCAGTAAACATTAATTTTACCGAGTGTTCGAGGAATTGCACTCGGTAAACATGAGTGCACTCAGCGAAGAGTCGATTTCGGTAGTGAGTAACCATCCTTGGCCCCGATGAACTTGCGTACGTTGGCAGTGAACACGAGAGGCGCGGGGACGCCATGCTCCGCGTTGATCGCTCGGGTGCGGCACTGTCAGACCGCGGCCGTGACCACTTCGAAGGAAGTGCAATGTCCGGAACGAGCGTGGCAGCGCCTAAACTCTTCCTTGATGCGATTGACGAAGTTCCGAGGGATGGTGAAGTCGCAGTAAGCGTAGCCGACTTGTTCGGACATGGCAGTAGTCTGGCGCTTCCTGATGGCCGTCATCAGCTGCGGGATATCAGGGAATGAGTCGTCGTACCTCACCGGCACGACGGACGGCAACTGAACGCCACACGTGATCTTGCCGATTGCCTGTGCGCCAGTCCAAAGGCATCTGTGACGACGTCGTTCCACGTCACCGCCACGACGTACCCGCCACAGGTGAACTCGGTTACCTGCATCATCAGCAACGGGTCCGACATTCCGCAGCCAGCGGTGTACCGGAGGGCAAGATCGGCCAGGGGGATCGCCAGCGGTGTGTGCAGGAACCTGACGTCTTGCAGGGTGCAGTTCGCTGCCGCGGAGACGAACGCCACGCCCTGTCCTGTGCACGCGAGGTAGACGTCCTGATCGCCGTTCGCACCAACGGTCAAGCGGCCGGCGATGGGGTAGTATTGGATCAACGCCTGGGACAATGAGCGCCGTATGGTCTCGGCAGGCTCACAGATCGGACGCTCGAAGATGTAGAACGAGGTGAATGCTACGAAGAGGCGGGATTTGTCAGTGGAAGTCAGCGGGAGGTCCCCAGCTGGCGTCGGCTTCGACGGGGCCACGAGCACCGGCGGCAAGGATCTCGCCACAACGAAGCTCATCTTGTGACCTATTTTGATTTGGCTAGTTTGATGGCTTAGTGTGCAGATCTAAACGTGAAGGTGGTGCATTTATCTACCGAGCTTGCGTATGAGGGGTAGACAACCAAATTTTTTTTCAGAAATTTAGAATAATAATGCCGCTGCGGTGTCCATGTGATCAACTGGGAAGGCGTTGAACGGGGGAGGACAAAATACGATTTCATGTAGCTAACCACTGAAATAATGATGCGATTCGTGAAGCTAACGAATGAGCCAATGGAGACAGATTGACAATAACCTTTTTATAAGATAGTATTCAGTGAGCTGCTTTTGTCTTCATTAATATTTCAACGGGAAATATATTGTTGTGACAACATTTATCATTTGCGGACCGTTAATGTGAGTGAAAGATAAAACGATACAATGCCGACCTGTTTTGTCACTTGGTGTGTACTTATAAGTGGAGATTTAAATATTTTCTCTTTAAGATATTGACATCGTTAACTTTTGTCAGTGTTCTAACTATCAGCACAGTAAAATTTACATATTTAGAGAGAGATTTGGTGTACCCTTCGTATCGAGGTGGCCTAGTCTGTGAAAGACTCATGATTTAACCTGGTTCGGGCTACCACGGAGCTGTAATACCCTATGTCCAGAGAGAGAGTAGATCGTATAAGCTTGCAATAGAGTTATAATAGTGGAAGGGCTCTAACTCGAACAAGAACCCAAATATGTATATGTGGTGTGTGTATGAATCTATCTGGTTGTCTAGGGCCCTCGGTGCTCCCTTTATATAGGGGTCAGACTGGAGTTACAAGGCTTTGACGTCTGCAAAATAGGGTGATCCCCTAACGGATTGAGGCCACGGTCTTCTGAAAAGTTGATCCTCTGGTGCCCGCTGACGTCGGAGCAGCTTGTTGGTGTCCTTCGATTGTCCTTTATCCAGCACTAGGGGACAAAGATTGCTTTAAGGTTAGCTTTACCATCCATTGGACTACTTTTTCTTTCTGCCGGCTTACTTTACCCCCCCGCGAGGTTGGTTTACCTTCCACTGTACAGTGCCAGAAATTTCTGTGCTCGTTGAGGACTAATTGTTGAGGCGGTGAACGATCCTGGGGTCGGATACGTGAGGCGGTTCACGTCCGTCGTCTAGATGGGTCCTATTGTCAGTCAACCCCGACCCTCAAACGGTGGGGTTAACCCTTCGAATAACCCCGACCCTAGTTGGATCGGGCTGGTCCTTTAGGCCTTGATGAAGTCTTTGGTAAGTCTTGGTTTCGGCTCATGGGTCTCGGGTCTTTGCTGGGCTTTCGTATCAATCCTAGAGCTGTAGGTACCAGAACACATGATCCCGACAATTTTCAATATTAACTTAATCATCCATCTTATTAAAAAATATTATTGAAATGTGTAAAATGTGTATAATGATAAAATAAATTATAATAAAATATATTATAATTATTATATTTTATTAAATAAAACAAATGATCAAAGTTAACTAGAACTTGACAGTGTCAATATTTTAATGTTACATGAGTATTATATTGCGCTTAGATTCCATCCACGCAAGCAAGCTGTACAGACAATTAATGCTGACCTCTTTGGTCTTAATCAGTATAGTCCCTCTATTCTTAAATTATTATCACCGTTGACTTCTAACATCAATTTTGATTATTCGTCTTATTCAAAAAAATTAATGAATAATATTTCATTTTTTTATAATTTACTTTATCATTAAAGTTATTTTAATAATAACTTATAATTTTACGACACATAAATTTATGAATGGAGAGAATACAATTTATGAATGGAGAAAATACATATTAAGTGGAGATCTATACTTTATATTGTGCTTAATAGTACTAATTAGCAAATACTTTACTCTGGGGCATAGAAGGTAACACTACCAGAAAACGGACATGTAGGATATAGGTCGCGAGATGGAGGTGTTGGTGCGTCATACCTTGGGTGTGACTTGGAGATTGGTGGAGAACAACCTGGGGTGTGGATGTGTACTGAATTCCATGAAAAAAATAGCGGGCTAAACCATTTAGCAGTTGTCTTCGGTAAAAGCTAAGAAAAACTATCTCCAGCTATAGCGGAAGCTAAATCATTTAGCGGTTTTTAAGAAAAAGAAGCATAAGGTACAATACTTAATTTCTGAAATAGGATAAATATCCAAAATATATAAAGAAATGCACACATCTTCCTCCTCTTGAGATTTGGATGAGAGCGCAATAGCCATCATTGCACTCAATTGGCTAATATTTTTATAATATATATTTTTATATTATTAAAATTGATTAAATTTACAAAAATTATAGGTCAAAATTTGATGTCATGAAACCTAAATGTCAAGTTTATCTAGTACAGAAAGAATACCTTTTAATTTGCAACTTTGATTTGGATCTAGGCTTTGAGCATCTCATTTTCAGCAGCTCGCTTTGTGTTTTAGCCTTTAGCGAAAGTTAAATGGAGAGCTAATAGCGGCTATCTCCGGTTACAGCTTTTTTTTTATGGTAGCTAAATGATAGCTATGAAATTGGCATATCTTAGCGGTAGACCTTCCTCGTTATTTTTTTCTAGACCGGAAATGGGAAATAGATAAAGGTGATAAAAGGGCTCGGTTCATAGATCCTGTCACTATCTTTACTTCATTTTCTTCGGCCTTTTCGACCCCTAGAAAGAGAGTTGGCTCATCGGAGATCCAACGGGTCAGGCCGGGCTGCCGCCCAACATTGCCCGCTAGTTGGCTAGGTCAGTCCAGCCCATAGGCTGACTGCCCAGGCCCACGCACTGCTCGGGTGATTTTACACAGACCGGGCCGGCCCAAACCACAGGAAAAAAATAAATCTTTTCTTAAAAAAATACTAAAAATTAATTATATAGTATAAAAAACTATATTTTAAACATAAATAGGGCAAATTATATACTTCCTCCGTTCTTTAATTGATGTCGCTGTTAATTTTCAACATCAACTTTGACTATTCGTCTTATTCAAAAAATTAGTTCAAATGTGTAAAATTTTAAGTTGCGATTAAATAACTCTAATAATAAATAAAATTATAACAAAATATATGATATTTATTAATTTTTTAAATAATACGAATGGTCAAAATTGAAGTTAAAAGTCAACGGCGATAATTAAACAACGCAAGGAGTACATTTTAATCTAAATTTCAGTAAAATAATAAACATGTCAGTGGGCCGGCCGGGCTGACGGGGCTAAACAAGCTCAGGACTAGGCCTTACCAGGCTGGTCTAATTTAGTCGTGATCGGGCCGGCCCAGCGAGCCTATGACCAGGCCCAGGCATGGCACGGCCCGTCGGCCCGTCATGTCAGTTCGTGCTTGGGCCGAGCCAAAATCATCGGGTCTCGTGCCGGCCCATTTGGCTCGGCCCAGCTGACCAGGAAGGGCGTTGAAGTGCCTCGGTGGGAGTAGGAGGAAGGGAAAATGGTTAAGGTTGCTGATTGGCTAATCCTTTATGGGCAAAAAATTGGAAATTCGGTTCACGAGCTAATTGTTTCACTGATTTTTTATCAGGATAATAATTTATGTCGTGGTCCAAGTGATGAAATCTTGGGAAACGATTTGAAAGACTATAACTTTGTGAAGCCGACGGTTGCACAAATGGAGATCGTTGAGTCATCATTTGACTTTTCACGATGTAAGATTCGAGAGATGCAGAGTCGTCGTTTGAATTTCGTAAAATAATATGACCGGAGCTGCTTTGGTCTTAATTTTTTTTAGGCCAAACGAGAATGCATCCGAATGAGGTCGAACGAGAATGCATCCAAAGGGATGAATATTACTGTAATAAATAAAACCTGTATATCTGTAACAAGAGTGCTTATCTGTAACTAAAACCTGGATATTTCTTGGTTCGTCTGTGTTGAAGCTTGAAAGTAAAAATTGAGGGTTAATTATCTTTAGAGCCGAATAGAGTTACTTTGGTCTTCGTTAACTCTCTTTAAATTAAATTATAAGGAAAAAGTGTAAAAGTACTCATCCAACAGCTATTCTAAATACTTCCCTACTTTCGAGAGTGCCCAGAAATCTCTCTCTGATAGATCTGAGAAACTTCTTAGGATCTCCATTCTCATCTCTCGCACAACTAATCGTGGAATATGTTGTTCACTTAGCTCAAATTTATTAAACTATATTTAGGGCATCTCCAATAGTTCTCTCAAAAAATCACTTCAAAAAGTACTTGTAGGGGCCAGCCAAAAAGTTTTTAGGGTTCATTTTAGTCATCTCGTCCAACAGCTTACTTAAATATAGTTTAAATTTGAGCCAACTGAACAACTGGTCCCACAGTTAGTTGTACAAGAGATAGGATTTGCTAAGGACATCACTCATTTAAATACACACAAGACTACTTAAATTAGTATTAATGAAACTCATGCACGACAGTTGAGATTAGAGGTGAGCTTATTTCTAAACAAATGTCTTCTTTTCTTTGAGAATAGATTGCTACCTAATGACTTTATCATGATTAGACATATTAGAGAGAGTCAAGGGAAACATAAAGTAGGACTTGGAGATGCTCAAAATCAGTAAGGCATGTTTAATCTCAGAGGAGATCTAATCCAACTCAAATTCGAGTCTGATTCCAACTCAAATTCGAGTCTGAGTCAGACTTCAAAAGCAGTCTGCACTGAAACAGATGTTCCGATCGTATATGAGCTCTGTTTTAGATGTTCTAAATTTGAATGGAAAACTAAAGAGATAAGCTTTCCATCGGATCTAATCCTGTGTCAAAAATACTTTCTAGATCTCTAAAAATTACCAAAATAATATAATATTCAAAATCTGTTAGTGTGTTGTAACACCATCTTTTGGCTCTTGGGCCGTGCATTTTTTCAAGGCCTATTAGTATTAGGTTTTATTCCCTAACGACGTTCTAACCTCTATATAAATATTAGAATCTGTTAGTGTGCTGTGACACTATCTTTTGCCTCTTGGGTCGTGTGTCTTTTTAAGGCCTATTAGTATTAGGGTTTGCTCCCTAAAGACGTTCTAACCTCTATATAAATATTAGCTGCATCATTAGGGATTGATTTTTTACTTAGTTTAATCTGTTATCAAACAGTTTCATTGTTTGACAGTTTATTGGATTCCAACTTCGTGAGTTTAATTTAGATTTCGTAATTGAATTGCGTTTTTTCTTGTTCTTGCTTGTGTTCTTCGATTTACAGACTGAGATTAGCCTTTTTGACGAGGTCAATCATGTGCGCACGGTTGATAACCAAAAGAGAAGTCGTGCTGCGATTGCAAAGTTCGAATCGTGTTGATGTGAGGCCGGATAGATTGTGTGTTGCATCTCCACCAAATCCAGAGTTAGCACAACTTGATAGAAGATCAAGAACCACGTACACATCAGGATTGGAGACCCTAGAAAATTTCCCAGGACTCTCGAAAGTAAGGAGGTGTTTAGGGGAGCTGTTGAAGAAGTATTTTTACGCCTTTTCCTTATAATTTGATTTAGAGGGAGTTAACGGAGAGCTTTTGGAGATGCTCTTAAGGGAGTTGTTGAAGGAGGTAACTAAAATGAATCGGAAATTTTTTTTGCTGGCCCCTAAAAGTATTTTTTGAGGGACTATTGAAGATGCCCTAAGGATGTTCCAGCCAAACTATAATGCATCCAGGGGGAATGGGGTGGAACATGAAAGCATCCGAAGGGATGAGGTCAGTCACATGTGGACCCATATGACTCTCAAATACAAAGTTAAGAGTCTAGAAGTAGCACTACAAAAAGATCCTCCAGTGTCGGGTCATATGGTTCTGCATTATTGGTCAAAATGCGCGACACTCCTTGTATGACACTACTGTGAGCAACATTCAATGTCGGTCATAAGCTACCGACATTGAAACAAATTATTGGTGTCCGGCAATTGATGTCACGGGACCGACATTGATAATAGCAATAGCAGTGTTGGTCAGTGTGATGTCAGTATAAACCGACACTAGTAATTGCAAGAAAAGTGTCGATCATAGTGACATCATCTGACCGACACTAATCTTCCTAATACGAGTGTCGTATCTACACGATGTCATATATCCGACACTCATGTAAGAAGTTTAATGTCACGCACTTACGCAACCGTGAGTGACATTGGCCTCAACAAAATAGTGTCGATCACTGTGATGTTAATTTTTACGATAGTTTTAACTGGAACACTCATATCCTTTTTGATGATGTTTGGTGGGCGACATAGTTTTCTGGATTAGTGGTATCGGTTTCTCTGACATCATGAAAACCGACACTTTTATCATTTAATTGCATATTCAATATTTCATTTAAAAACTATGAATCACACAAATCAACTGTGAGTAACAGATTTCATACAGAGGCAGAAGAAATATATTGATAGATATTTAGGGTTACATATATACATAAGTTCATCCACTACTAGCTTAATTTACACATACAATAATAGTTCACATAGAACTCACACCTAAATCTTTTCTTTACTCGGCCAACTCTGGTCATTAAGGCTCTTTTCTCAGTCTCAAAATTTCACTGAACTAGATCCACATTTTTTCTTTTCTGGCACCAACAAGCAAGATCATTATGTAATACCACATCACTCATGGGATCATGATATGCACTAATGGATGAATAAACTCATTCATCATGAAGCAGATCAACCGAGCTGGAATGTTACTGAGTGTTCTTTCACCCAGTTAGATACCTAGCACCTGCTTGTCTGGCTGCCAATATCAAGAATATAATTTATGAATTACTAAGATACAAAATCAAGTATTAAAACGCAAATACCTACATCTATTCACATAATGTTCCATGAGCAATGTCGCATATTTTCCCGAGCTAGCTTATATATATGAGCACACGTAATAGCCACAATGCACACTCCCTGAATCCTCTTTTACACATTTTGGAAACAAATAGAAAAGGTTAAGTTTCACAAATATAGACAAAAATATATTGATAGGTTGTTAAAGTACAGTTTCGTAGTACCAGAAAATATGTTTTGTACGATATTTTTCTCTATCCGTTTTAGGTTGTTTGTCCTCCAAGCTTCATGTAGAACCAATAAGCACCGCCACCAATAACAAATATTGTATCGTTATTATAAATATAAAATCATTTAAGATTTGAAATGATATTAGATAAGTCATTACGAATCTAGGATGTACAAGAAATCTTTGTCGGTCTTCTCGTCACGGCCAATAGAATCAAATATTCAAGCCTTCTCTTTTTTCGGATATATCACAAAAGCAATCTAGTAATAGCTATAAACAAACAATCATGTTAGGGTTTTATTTAAGGGAGATTTGTCCGTGAGACACTGTGAATTGGTGGCTTTATCCTGGTCACATTGCACATTTTGATTTTATCTAGAGGATAACGAGACAATTTTTTTATCTGCAGCACATTACTTTGGTTACTTCAACTTTTAGCCGTTATAAGAGGAAAATACATGCAGTGCTCTTGAACCCAAGCATTTCTTCTTTGTTCTGATCCCTTGCTCTGTCCGTACTCATTCAAATCTTCATCCTGAGTCTAACAACCCATATTTCTCAAAGTCAAAGAAATTCAATTTGACGACTAAAATTCATAAGATTTAAGGAATCGAAGTTAAGAATTCAAATTTGAATTGAATTTGATAAAAAAAATTTTGAGTGAGCATTCAAAATTTTTTATAAAAATTAAATCTACTCCGAAATTAGAGATGAGCCAAAAAGGAAAGTTGTTTGTAATGAAAAGTTCTTCAAAACTACAAATTTTCAAATTCATCCAAGCAGAGGAAGTTGGGTTTTTTTTGCTGCTAAAACAGAAGCTGCTGTCGGAAATACGAGAAAAATCAGAAATTGGAAAAGAGCCGTGGGCCCCGCCTGTCCGTAACCCAGTGCGTCTTCTTCCACCAAGACACGGACAGCACACGAGCTCCTTCTCTCTCTCACACCGCCACCTCCAGCCCTATTGTGGAGAGCATGCACGCTGCCACGGGGCCGATGTGCTGGCACTCACGGGATTAAGAGCCACCGCGCCTCCCTCCCTCAGCTCTCTCACTCCCGGCTCTCTCCCTCTTTCTCTCGCTCACTATCTTTCTCGCCTCCACTGACCGAGCAGCGTCACCGCACGGGAGCACGCCACCGAGTCCTCCTCAGAGCATCCCAAGCCTCCCCAAACTGCGCCAGACGAGCCCCTCTCCATCCTCTTGCTGCTACCTCGGTTCCGCTACGCATCCCCTCGCGGATTCACTCGAATTTATGTTTTTCCCCAAATCGAGTTTTCAGGACAGCCTGCCGCTCCCCACTGAAATCCGGCATCTTCTCCGGTGAGCTTCCTCCATTTTCCTTCGAGCAGGAGTATCCTAGTGTCACGGAGCATCCTCAGAAATCATCAATCGGATGTTTAGATGGCATTTCATGCAGGGATTTGGAAGTTTCGCCGCGGTCACCATTGGAGTTCGAAGCACAACGCCGGTGACGAACCTCCCCCTTCCGGCCCCCTTTGGTGTCGACAACCCCTGCGCCGCTCTTCTCCTGGCACGGGTGAAGTTCTACCACTTGTTTGTTTGAAGTTTCGCCGACCGATTGGAGCTCAAGCCGTCGCCGAACTTGTCCCCGCACTACTCGCCACCGTCGACCCCTTTTCCGGTGAGTTCCGGCGGCAGCGCCCACACCTTCGGACTTCCCTCAGCGTGGCGAAACTTCTGGCGCCCCTTCCCTACCGCTCGAAAGCCGGGAGGCCTGCGCCGGCGTGCCGGCCGGCGCCTTGAGCGCCCCTGGCCGAGGCCAGAGTGTGGCCACTCGTGTGGCCGCGTTCACAGCGCGCCACGTCCGCAGTGTGGGCTGGTTTTTATCCTTTTCAGAATTTCTATTAATAATTGAGCCGAAATTCGTTAAAGATTGTAAAAATCGTAGAAAATACATACTTCCTCGGAAAAATATGAAACCAACTTTGTTAGACTTCAAAAAATCATAAAATATTTATTGAAACTAATAAATACCAGTAATTATTTATTTACATAATTATTAATTGCTGATAATTGCATTTGCATGTTTAATTCATAATAAAATTTGTATGTATTTTAAATTAGATATCTTTTGCATGCCTGTCGCATAAATGATTATAGAATAGGATAAAATTGTTTTAAGACCCATATCACTGATAATTATTTTATAATTGATTTATGTTTTCTAGTAATTAATTAATAGTAATTAGTGTAGTTGTTGATAATTAGTCAAATTTTGTCCTAAATTATCTTTATTGAACCTTGAACCATTAACAATGCTAAATATTATTAATTTATTTCTCTCATCAAATTAGGTTAATTGCTTTAGTAATTGATTAAACCGCTATATCACACAATTAAACTATGTTAGATAGTTATGATTAACTATAATTAGGCCTTAATCCCTACAAGTGTTCTGACTCCTAAGTTTAAATTGAAGTTATTTGCTTAATACGGTTTTAAAGTAATTAACTAATTAAATTAAATAGCACCTGTAAATAATAAAAGAAAAGTTATACATGACACGATTAATCAAATAACTTGCCGAACTACAAATCAGTGTAATTCTTCCATATGTCATTCAAGTAATATTTATAACTTAATCCACTACACATTCGTATCATGGCATTGCATGGCATGCATTTTCATACTAACATTATTCTTTTGTTTAGTTGATCCGAAGAGTGACGAGGGTGATTGAAGGGTGGAGCTTCTGTGTTTGATTTTGTGAAACACCTGCAAACTCAAGGCAAGCACCTTACATTTTAAACCCTGTTGGATCAGTTGTTAATATTGACTTGTTTTAGTTATGATTATGTCTTGCATTAGGTCAGGTATTAGCGGTATATGTGGGTTGAATCCTAATTGTTACATTATCCATTCCTTAATTACTTGATCTACTTTATCCTTGAATGTTATTGTCCAAGGTGAGAGTTTCTCATTTTACGGTGTGTTTTGCTTAGTCATGTTTAAAGCGGTAGAAGTCGAATCAGTGGAAGGTCACCACTGTTTCGCGAGTATAGGATCTTTATATTTCCTGGTTACTCATATGGTTGGACTAAACCTGAGGATGAATATGATTGGAGACCGGACGGAGATGATATATAGGATGGATTGGGAAGGCCGGGCCTTCATGGTGGTAGCCCCGTCTATGTTGATTAAGGACCGATTGTTGTTAATGTTGGCCTATGCACTTTACGTTCATACCACATGTTGAATGTAATGGTAATACAAGCCAAATATCTCATTTGCATACCGACGTTTGCCCTATGACGTCATGTTTTGAATGACACACACGAGTGACCGCGGGCTCCCACGAGACACGGGACCGGTCCTCCCTAACATGTCGATTATGCAACCGCTCGGGGATGGGTGAGAGAAAGGTTGACATGGTGTCCTCTTGTGTAACTTTAGTGGGTTACATGAGTCGGATGGTCCTCAAGTCGTGTGGCTACAGTTGGACTCCCCTTCAGGGTGTATAATCGATTCGAATCGCCGCGGTCCCGGTCAGGACCAAGCTTAGTGTCCATTATTGTTCGACATAGTTAACAACTTTACCTAATTAATTACATCTAGAAAAGGTTGTGAGCTAGTATGGAGTTGATGTATTGTGGACATATCTCAGTATTGTTGTTTACTTGTTACTTGGGTTACTTAGGGGCATGGGTTATGTAGATGTCTTATACCCCTAAGGTTGTTTGCTTTATGCTTGCTTAATATGTCACTTTATCTTAACCATCGCTTTAAGCAAAATGTTTTAACCTATGGCCTTATCCTTGCTATTTAACCCTATGCATTATTTTTGGAGTCGAGATTAGCCCACGGGTAAGTCTTGCTGAGTACCTTCGTACTCACGTTTGCCTTGTTGGAGTTTTGCAAGTACTGTTATTGTTTGCTTCTTTCAAGCGTGATGGTGGTGTTCGTGGGCTGAGCACAATAATCCTTTTTGGTTTGTTTTGAAAACAAAATTTTTCGCTGCGTACATAGTGGTCTATCCTCGTTGGAACCTAAACTAAATTAGCCTTTGTTGAACTATGGTTTTAGAAAGTCTGGGAGTTGAAAGCTATAACCCTGCTACTCCCATTCATGTAAGTTTTGTTATATCCTTCTTTACTTATGAATTGTAATAATTTCTTCAATTATTTTTTAAGTACATTGGTTACCGATATGCTCTTGTCCTGGGCGATGTTTGAGAAGTATATTGGGAGACTACCGGGGTTGGTTTCTCGTTAGTCGAATTTTGAGCTTGTGTATCGCTTATGGACTGGAAGCTAATTTGACTAATTGGAACTCAACTTGGACGGCTCCTAACAGCATGGTATCAGAGCAGGGTTTAATACATACCCTAAAGTTTGCTTAGCAACCTGGGTAATTAAAATATGCTCGACCCCACTAAATCAACTAAAATTGAAACTAAGTGGTTGCTGAACTTTATTCCTCTCCTATCTTAGATTTGTGTCTCACCCATTTTTAAGAAAAATTGATTGCATACACACGGGATACATTATGGGGTTAAGATGGCAGCTATATATTATTTTAGGATGCGTTACTTAGCTGTGATTGAAAAGTTTTTGTTTTCAAAAATTGCCCATGTTTGGTGTCTCGTTTTTCTTTCCTAGTTGTGTTTGTTGCTTGTTGTTTGTGGGGAGAGATTTTGTTTCATGTGAGGACGTTAGTGTGAGCATATGCACATCATGTCATACATGCCTGCATTTATTCTTGTTAATTAATATAAGCTTAAGCATGTAAAACTCTGCCTGTAAACTAAAGCTATGAGTTGCCATTCAAGTCATTAAAAATCTAGCACCCAATCCCTAGTCAAGTTAATTATATATAATTTAGTCAAAGCAAATCAAATAAAATATTTTGTTGGACGAGAACATGCAACAGAAAAGACAGTGAAAATTCGAACATGATCTTCTGGCCATTGGTTGTCTTCCACCTCCTTATTCTTGCTATCCATTTTATTTATATCCCCTCCTTGGTGTCTTGTTTGCTAATTGTGAAGCCATAGTCATGGTCTTATACAACCATACAAATCTAGCAAACAAATCTGTTATATATGCAAATATTAAAATTGAGTACTACACTAGAATGGGAGCTATTCCAAAATGTCACCTACTAACTGTACTTCCATCAAAGAAGACTTTGAAGATGTTAGAGCTCCAAGAGGTGATAACCTGCTGTCTCGCACAACCCCATTGGATTGTTAAAATCACCACCTAACTTGAGTTCTTGATCCATCACACCCAAAATAACTTTTATCCAAGAGCTCAATGCCTTTCCATCTCATTGAATTCATTTATCTTAGTTGGCCTCCATTCAATTTGGCATCGTCATCTTTACCATGTCCTTATTCGGTAAGATGCTTCTCTTATCTCAACCCTTGGATCAAATTGCTCGAGAGCCTAGTTATGTCTGGCCTCGCCTATCCATTCAAAAGTCATATACTAATCTTAGAAAGAGCTTCAACAAGATGCATGATCGCCTGATATAAACCTATGCATCCTTATAGGTAAACCATATCTGATTCTCATTAAACACTACACATGATCATTAGGTTCTTGTCATCCCTCATCGACCTTGTTGCCTAGCAAGATCGGTGGGTTGTTCTATATACTTACCTACTTTGGAGAATAGTTTATAGATCCAAATCTTTGCCCTTTTATCCTTAAGAAATAGCTTACCTTGATTTGTCTCCTTCCTGATAGTTGTCCTAAAGCTTGATTTATTTCTGGTACTTCATTCTGCCTGTTAACTTTCACCATTCTGTTATTATTAACTCTTTTTATTCTCTACTCGAAACCTTGATGTCTCCAATCGTTGGGATGATCCTCGCTATCCTCCATAGTATCTTTTCGTCCTGTCTAAATACGGAACTTTGATCCTCTTGTGGATATCTTTCTGATATCCTCTGACTTTATTTGACTGAATGACGATTTGTCATCTAATAAAATCCTTGTTTCGCGGTCTAAAAGACAGTCACGTGATCATCTTGACAGGTAACCGCAGACCCTTTGTACCTTTCTTCATGAACAAATCATTCTTGACCGAGCATGATCATTGCATAAAACAAATCTGATCACACCGATCCCGTTTCTCTTGAAATTCTTGTTTCCTTTCCTTGAAACCAACTACTCTCTAAAAATGTAATTTTGATTTTGAGATGTGCCGGTTCGCCCAGGCACTTCTCAAAACCAAGAATTGGATTCAGAGAGAAACCATCCTTTCCAATTTGGTGAGAGGATCCAATGGTAAGATTCGACCGAATGGATGACGTATTGTCCGGAGTACGCAACCGGAATGTAGAATGTTACATTTGGAGTTCTCATCTGAACAACTACTCTGGTCCTTGCTCTTAAATCTATAATTTATCTTAATTTATGCTTGATATCGATTATATCTTTTCCACAGATGTTGACCATGTACTTCTAACTCAATCTTGGAACTGATCAAACCTCCGCATGGGTCTTCCACCTATCCTTATTATTAAACTCATGCGGTGATTGATGTCTGAGGAAGTTCAAACCTTTGTATATCTCGATCACGTCATCATTATCTCAATTTATCTCAACAGATTCTCGTTCTCCATTGATATTTAGCTCAAACATTCCTAAACCTATCCTTGTGAGTTGTTCCATAATCTCGATAGTCTGCATCTTCTTGACATAACAGATCAAGTTGTTCCTTGTTAACCATCAATTACTTTCCTTAAACCATTTTGATATCATATTGCAATTACGAACCCCTTGGTACTTAGCTTTTATAATATCACGGGCGAAGCTACATACACCGTCCCAAGTGCACTGGCAACAGGGTGAAAATTGAAAAACAGTGATTAGTATCAATTTTTGACCATGTGTGCACCACCCTGGCCCAATCGTGTGCACCACCTTGGCCCAGTCCAACATCCAAGCCTGCAGGCAGGAGCCCATCGGAAGGCACACACCAACATAAAGGCAGGCAGGAAGGCATCGAGAAAATTTGTGTGTTCTCGACTCCAGAGCAGCTGCGAGGGAAAGACGACACGGAATGGCCCTGGCGCCACGGGCAGCAACTGCACTACTAATTCCTGCGAGCTAACTGCCTCGCTCATTGACGACACCGGCTGCAGCGACGTGCGTTGTGGCCGCGCCTGCTCCTTCGGTCTCATGCCTTACCTGATGGCTCTTCCTTCTCCATTTTCCTTGCCACGCTGAATGCTATTGATGATATGCAATGACTTTTTTCCCAAATTTTGTTCTTCGAATTCAATTTCTGAAGCAATCAAGTAGCATTTTAATTTATGGGTTATCGATTCTGCTCTTCATCAAATTTTAGGTTTAGGGTTTGCAATTGGGGTTTCAAATTGCAGAGACAAAATGGGAAAACCGAGGCTCTAAGAACTGAATAAATCATGTCAAGTAATCTTATGGAAAGATGGCTGAAAAGAAAAGCACCAGAGGGTGCTAATAATGGTGGTATTTCTTGTCAACATGGGACCAATGATAGAATTTCAGTTGCAGAAGATATCAATTGGAAAGAGGAAATCCAATTTGATCCAGGGAGAAGAAAAGAAATAAGAGCATACCATCCTAATCTCAGAGATGTGGTAAGAAGAAAGTACTTAGAAAATGGACCTTGCCAACCTCGCACTCTTAATTTTACATGGACTCGGATTGGAGGGAAAAATAGAAGGTTTAATCCGGAATGGTTTGATGAATTTGGGAGTTGGCTTGAGTATAGCGAGTTCACTGATAGAGCTTATTGCTTTCCTTGCTTCTTGCTGAGAGACCACACAAAGGAGGCTGGATACAAGTCATTTGTTGTGGATGGTTGGAATTGTTGGCATAACAAAGACAGATTGAAAGAGCATGTCGGTGATGTTGGCAGCCCTCACAATGTAGCATTGAAAAACTGTGATGCTTTTTTGCAACAACAACAACAACACATTGATGTTGTTCTTGTTAAACAAAGTGATATTTCTAAAAATGCATATTTTATTCAACTTAATGGTGCAATTGATACATGTAGATATTTATTGAAACAAGGATTGTCTTTTCGGGGCCATGATGAGTCAAAGACATCTTACTACAGAGGGAACTACAGGGAGCTGCTTGATTGTTTAACAAATCATGATCCAGCTTTAGAAAAGGCATTTGCAATTGATTGTGCAGACAATAGTCTTTTGGTGTCTCCTGACATATAAAAGGACATTGTGGAGTGTTTTGCAAAGGAGATTTTACATTCTATCCTTCTGGACATTGGATATGATATATTCTGCTTGCTAGTTGATGAATCTAGAGATGTCTCTTGTAAGGAACAAATGGCAGTAGTGTTAAGATATGTTGATAATTGTGGGCATGTAAAAGAGAGCTTTGTTGGCCTGGTTCATGTGAAAGACACGACTTCTTCCAATCTCAAGTCATGTATTGATTCTCTATTTGCAAAATTGAAGCTGAGCTTGAAGCAAGTCAGAGGTCAGGGATATGATGGTGCCATCAATATGCGAGGGGAGTTCAATGGGCTGCAATTATTGGTCATGAGAGAAAGTAGTTCGGCATATTATGTGCATTGCTTCGCACATCAACTTCAATTAGTGGTTGTGGCTGTTGTTAGAAAGCATATATCCATTAGTAATTTTTTTAGCTCGATTTCCACCTTATTGAATGTGGTGGGTGGGTCACCAAAGAAAAGAGACATGATTCTTGATATTAATCTTGAAGAAGTGGAGAAGGCCTTAGATTGTGTGAAGGCAATTAAAAGCCATCTGAATGAGCTTAGAAGAGATTGATGGGAAAAAATCTTAGAAGAAGTGTATGCATTTTGTGACAAATATGATATTGCCAAGTTGGAAATGAGTGAGCCGTATATTGACCCAAAGAATACTAGAAGAAAAACTGGAATCACTAACAGCACCATCACGATCTCAGCGCTTTGGAAGCACCTCTTTCAGAAGAAGAAGTTTGGTTGACAGTTAAGGACATGCCGCAAGAAAAAGCACCTGGGCCGGATGGTTTTACCGGCTGCTTTTACAAGATCTGTTGGGAAATCATAAAGGAAGACGTGCTGCTAGCTTTAACTGCTGTCCAACGTGGTCATGTGTTTAAATTTTAGCTGCTTAACACGGCTTTCATCACACTCCAGCCGAAGAAAAAAGAAGCTCTAGAGGTTAAGGATTATCGTCCCATCAGCCTTATCCATAGCTTTGCTAAGCTAGTGGCCAAAGTCATGTCAAACCGCCTTGCCCCCCTGCTGCCTGAAATGGTGACCATCAACCAAAGTGCCTTTATCAAAGGAAGAAAGATCCATGACAGTTTCCTGCTAGTCCAGCAATTAGCCAAATGTTTGCACAGGCAGAGCCAGCCTCACATTTTGTTGAAACCGGATATCTCTAAAGCTTTTGATTCCATTTTGTGGCCCTTTCTTCTGGAAGTTCTGCAGCACCTGGGGTTTGGTAGGAAGTGGTGTAACCTTCTGTCTCTATTGCTCTCAACTGCCTCTACTCAGATTCTAGTGAATGGGCAGCCAGGGGTTTTCATCCACCATCACAGAGGACTCCGTCAAGGCGATCCACTGTCCCCCATGCTGTTCATCCTAGTGATGGATGTTCTGAACTCGCTGATAGCAAATGCAACTGTTGCTGGTCATCTTCAAGCCTTAGCAGTGCAGCAAGCTAAGCACCGTATTTCCTTTTATGCTGATGATGTCGTTCTGTTCCTTCGACAAGCAGTACGGGACTTGGTCATTGTTCAGCAGCTTCTTGACATATTTGGACATTCCTCCGGGCTCATGATCAACATTGCTAAGAGTTCGGTTACTCCTATCAAGTGCAGTGATGAAGACCTGCTCACTATCTCTGAATACTTGCCTTGTGAGTCTCCAATTTTCCTTGTACCTACCTGGACTACCACTTTCAGTTCGCAAACCGACAAAGGCTGAGCTACAACCACTCATTGATAAAGTGGCTGATTACCTTCCTAACTGGAAGGCCTCACTTATGAACGGAGGGGGACGGCTCATCATGGTCAAGACGGTGCTTACTGCAGTTCCCATCTACCTCATGATCGTTCTTAATCTGCCTAAGTGGGTAATTAAAGCAATTGACAAGAGAAGGCGAGGTTTTCTTTGGAAAGGTCATGAAACAGCCAATGGTGGCAGTTGTCTTGTTTCTTGGAACCGAGTTCAAAGGCCACTACAGTATGGCGGCCTTGGTATTCATAATTTGGAAGTGTCGAACTGGGCTCTTCGCATTCGTTGGCTCTGGTTGGATAAGATAGCTGCCTCTCGGCCTTGGGAAGGACTATCGTTGATATTCCACGCAACGCACGAGCTATGTTTGAGGTGGCTGTGGTTACTACAGTTGGCAATGGACAATCTACCAACTTCTGGACTGATCGGTGGTTGGAAGGAAAGACAATGGCTGAAGTTGCTCCTCACCTTTTCGCCTGCATTCCAAAGAGGACAGCCAAGCAAAGAACAGTTGCACAAGCTCTTATTGATAGGAGATGGGTTTCTGACATAAGGGGGGCACTCACCATTCAAGTGTTGATTGAATATCTCCAGATTTGGAATCTGATGGAAGGATTTCAGTTGCAACCGGAGGTTCCTGATCTTCACAGTTGGCACTTCTCCGCTTCTGGTTCTTTCTCATGCAAGTCGGCCTATAAAGTGTTTTTCATTGGAACGATCAGGTTTGCGCCTTGGAAACGCATTTGGAAATCTTGGGCGCCTCTACGCTGTAAGCTTTTCTTATGGCTAGCTATCAATAACCGGTGTTGGACAGCCGACAGGCTCGCAAAGCGAAACCTGCCCCATCCTGCGTCTTCTTTGTGATCAATTGGATGAATCCATTCAGCATGTGCTGCTGTCTTGTGTTTTCTCACGGCAAGTGTGGACACTAATCTTGCAACGGCTTGGATTCATCTCCTCGGTGCCACAACTTACAGTGCAGCGTTTCTGTAGTTGGTGGAGCGGGGCTAAGTATCATTTCCCAAAAGAACTAAGGAGGGGGTTTAATACTCTTGTCATCCTATTTGCTTGGGAAATTTGGAAACATCGCTATGATTGTGTTTTCAATGGTATACAGCCGAATGTCTCTATGGTGCTGCAGAATATCGAAAGGGAAGTCATCCTTTGGTGTCAGGCTGGTGCCTTGCGGCTTCAGGAGCTTCTCTTTCAGCTCCTCCCAGCAGTGCATTAGGGGTTTTTTGTATTCTCTGAGTGTGGTGCACTTGTCCTGATTAGGCTGCTTGTTTTCTGTTTTTGAGAGTGTCTGGGTGCGGGGAGGTTTTAGCCCTCCTCTTTGTATTCTGTTTCTTTACTTCTTAATGAAATGATGCGTAGATCTCCTACACATTCGAGAAAAAAAGAAGTTGAAACCTTCAATGATATTCTTGATTCGCTACTACAAGAGCTTGATAGTCGCTTCAATGAAACTACTTCTCAATTGCTTATTTGCTCTTCTGCTTTCAGCCCAAGAGATGGGATTCATGATTTTAATGCTGAGAGTTTGATGAGTCTAGCAAAATTATATCCTAATGATTTTGATTCTGTGGAATTAAGAGAACTGAACCATCAACTTTCTCTTTATATTATTGATGTGCGAGAAAATGATCAATTCTCCAATCTACATACTATTGCTGAGCTGTCTTAAATAATGGTGGAGACAAGAAAGCATTTGTGCTATCATTTGGTGTATCGACTTTTGAAGTCAGTGCTTGTATTACCAGTAGCCACAGCCACGGTTGAATGGTACTTTTCAGCAATGAAAATAGTGAAGACATATTTGCGCAACCGTATTGGTGATGATTATATGAGTCACAGCCTTATTTGCTAAGTGGAGAAGGAAAAAATGAAAAAGCTTACAAATGAAATAGTCGTTCGTCGCTTCAAGGCTATGAAAGAGCGCAGATATTAGAAGGTAATTTAATGCATATTTACTATTATTTAATCATTCCAATTCTATTTGATAAAAAATGGTAACTATTTGCCTCAATTTTTTGACAGGGCGGATTGAAGCATTTTGCTAGTGCTGACTATATTTTGATTATGGTACCAACTTATGTACATTACAATGCTACTATTATTACACATATTCGGGATCGTAATTTTGGTAAGCTTCCAATTGATCCTTCTTTGTCACCTTGAGTTTTTATTTTTATGTGCACGTTTGAAGTGGCACTCGGGTCATTGTGCTGCTAGCTTCGCCACTGATAATGTACCTTGTGTGCAATGTATTAAGATGGCAGTTTCCTTGACTTATCTAATATAGACATCAATTGTTGTAAGTTGGCTCGATCTCTAAAGTCACCCTTGTATGCTTCATCTAAGTCTCATTATAAATTGTATTGCGATGCACTTTTAAAATATCCTTGACCCTTTCTTCCATATGAAATCCTTGACCTTTTCTTCTATCTGAAATCTTGTTCGCTTGGATCACCCATTGATCAAACATGACATGATGAAATTATTCTTTGTTAGATGCTCCTGCTTTTCCAGCTGAAACTTGTAACATCTCATTATTCATATTGATTTTTCATTATCTCCACCAGTTTTCCTTTATCCATCTATCTAATGTCAAATCTCTTTGGAATTAATCATGGCGTTTTTGAAAATTTAATCCTTGGTAGAATTGTTCCTCCTAGCATGATAACTTCTAGCACCACTTTAGAAAAAGTAAAGCCATTTACCGATGAAAAGCTGAAAATTTCTCTGAGGAAGTACTCCAACAACAAGGAAGCAACTTTATCAAAGTTGAGACAAGGAGCGAGCCAGAAGTATGAAGATCTTCCATCGCCGAAGAGTCCTAAAGATGAACTAACATAACTGATCTTTTAGTCACATAAGCTTGCTAATTCCTGCAAAGCTAGAGATTTTTAGGCCTATACTATTTTGATGCTGCCCAGTAGATGAAGCACTGAGAGGGTTTCAAACAGATGACCGTATCATTTAAAAGCAAAATGGCAACATGAAGATTAATTTTGCTTCCCACTCCATGGGCTCGAAGAAGGACGAACTCATCTTGTTCACTAGAACTTACTATTTCCTCTGCTAACAACTCGTGGAATCTCGAGGACGAGATTTCATTTCTTTAAGGGGGAGGGCTCTAACAACCCATATTTCTCGAAGTCAAAGAAAATCAATTTGATGACTAAAATTTAAAAGATTTAAGAAATCGAAGTTAAGAATTCAAATTTGAACTGAATTTGAAAAAAAAATTAGAGTGAGCATTCAAACATTTCAAAAGAGAGTTGTAAAAAAATAAATTCTTATTCTAAAGTGATCACAAAGATTAGAGAGTATAAAAAGAGTTTTTTTTGTAAAAATTTAAAATCAAAGATTTAAGTCACAAATGTTTTTTTTCCCTAAACAATCAGCCGTCTTTGGAATTTTATAAAAATTAAATCTACTCCGAAATTAGACAAAAGGAAAGTTGTTCGTAATGAAAAGTTCTTCAAACCTACAAATTTTCAAATTCATCTGAGCAGAGAAATTGGGTTTTTTGCTTCTAAAATAGAAGCTGCTGCTGGAAATCCGAGAAAAATCAGAAATTGGAAAAGAGCCATGGGCCCTGTCGTGGAGAGCATGCACGCTGCCACGCCACCGGGGCCGATGTGCTGGCACTCACGGGTTTAAGAGCCGTTGCGCCTCCCTCCCTCAGCTCTCTCACTCCCGGTTGTGTCCCTCTTTCTCTCGCTCACTATCTTTCTCGCCTCCACTGGCCGAGCAGCGTCACCGCACGGGAGCACGCCGCCGAGTCCTCCTCAGAGCGTCCCAAGCCTCCCCAAACTGTGCCAGACAAGCTCCTCTCCATCCTCTTGCTGCTACCTCGGTTCCCCTTTGCATCCCCTCGTGGATTCACTCGAATTTGTGTTTTTCCCCAAATTGAGTTTTCAGGACAGCCTGCCGTTTCCCACTGAAATCCAGCGTCTTCTCCGGTGAGCTTCCTCCATTTTCCTTCGAGCAGGAGTATCCTAGTGTCATGGAGCATCCCCAGAAATCATCAATCGGATGTTTAGATGGCATTTCATGCATGGATTTGGATGTTTCGCCGCAGTCACCATTGGAGTTCGAAGCACAACGCCCGTGACGACCCCCCCCTTCTGGCCCCCTTCGGTGTCGACAACCCCTGCGCCGCTCTTCTCCTGGCACGGGTGAAGTTCTACGACTTGTTTGTTTGAAGTTTCGCTGACCGATTGGAGCTCAAGCCTCCGCCGAACTTGTTCCCGCACTGCTCGCCGCCGTCGACCCCCTTTCCAGTGAGTTCCGGCCGCAGCGGCCACACTTTCGGATTCCCCTTGGCGCGGCGACCCTTCCGGCGCCCCTCCCCTACCGCGCGAAAGCCGGGAGGCCTGCGCCGGTGAGCCGGTCGGCGCCTGGAGCGCCCCTGGCTGAGCGCCCGGATCCGGTGCGGCCGTGCGGGGATCCGGTACGGCCAGAGTGTGGCCACGTGTATGGCCGCGTTCACAGCGCGCCTCGTGTCTGCAGTGTGGGCTGATATTTATCTTTTTCAGAATTTCTATTAATAATTGAGCCGAAATTCGTTAAAGATTGTAAAAATCATAGAAAATACATACTTCCTCGGAAAAATATGAAATGAACTTTGTTAAACTTCAAAAAGTCATAAAATTTTTATTGAAACTAATAAATACCAGTAATTATTTATTTAAATAATTATTAATTGCTGATAATTACATTTGTATGTTTAATTCATAATAAAATTTGTATGTATTTTAAATTAGATATCTTTTGCATGCCTGTCGCATAAATGATTATCGAACAGGATAAAATTGTTTTAAGACCCATATCACTGATAATTGTTTTATTTTTGTTTTCTTGTAATTAATTAATAGTAATTAGTGTAGTTGTCGATAATTAGTCAAATTTTGTCCTAAATTATCTTTATTGAACCTTGAACTATTAAAATTACTTGGAGTCCAGTTACAATGCTAAATATTATTAATTTGTTTCTCTCATCAAATTAAGTTAATTGCTTTAGTAATTGATTGAGCCGCTATATCACACACTTAAACTATGTTAGATAGTTATGATTATTTATAATTAGGCCTTAATCCCTACAAGTGTTCTGACCTCTTAAGTTTAAATTGAAGTTACTTGCTTAATACGGTTTTAAAGTAATTAACTAATTAAATTAAATAGCACTTGTAAATAATAAAAGAAAAGTTATACATGATGCGATCAATCAAATAACTTGCCGAACTACAAATCACTGTAGTTCTTCCATATGTCATTCAAGTAATATTTATAACTTAATCCATCATGGCATTGCATGGCATGCATTTTCATACTTGCGTTATTCTTTTGTTTAGTTGATCCGGAGAGTGACGGGGGTGATTGAAGGGTGGAGCTTCTGTGTTTGATTTTGTGAAACACCTGCAAACTCAAGAACCCTGTTTTGGATTTGTTGTTGATATTGACTTGTTTCAGTTATGATTTTGTCTTGCATTAGGTCGGGTATTAGCAATATATGTGGGTTGAATTCTAATTGCTGCATTATCCATTTTTTGATTACTTGTTCTACTTTATCCTTGAATGTTATTGTCTAGGGTGGAAGTTTTTCATTTTACGGTGTGTCTTGCTTAACCATGCTTAGACCGATAGAAGTCGAATCAGTGAAAGATCACCATTGTTTCGCAAGTATAGGATCTTTATATTACATCTAAAAATGGTTGTGATTTCCCTCCAATTCCATGCTAGTCTTATGTATACGTTCCAGTTGTTAAACATGACCACAAGATCCACCATTCTATTAAATATTTTAGAAAAAAAAAGACTATATATAGAAACGTGTGTATTTTCAGTTGAATAGTGTGATTCTCAATATTCAGTATCCTTACAACAGTCATCGAGCAGAAAAGTATTCAAGTTACTAAATATGGGGTAACATTTCAATTCTGTAAACTGAATCAAGGGCAAAGCTATTAAACAATTCATGAACAAAAATTTGAGGCTGGGTTTGTAGAGCTAAACCCATTGGATTATCAAGTAATAAGTAGCGAAATAATGAAGGTAACAAAATAAGTTCAGATTGCCATGTTTGCCTTTGCAAAGGGAACTATCAACTCAAGATCTGCAGCAATGGACAAACCATGGAAGCATGCAACAACCACCACTATGAGCGCCACTGCCATGACAACCTTCACACAGACCACAGCATTTTCCATTATTCTCACTTTGTCTATGTGACAAGGATAATCATTGTTGCGACAATGCTTGCAGTCCAGGCTGACGGCTGCTGTCTCCAGCAATGGCATGCTTCAAAGCACAGTATCGGTACCCAAGACGTTCTAGTTCAACGAAACCAGATTTGGTGCGGAAATATAGGTCCGGGACCCCTTTCTTCAGAAATCACAGCAATCGATATCCCACAATTAAGAACACAAGGTCTTCCAAGGCCGGGCACCGTGTGATAAATCAAGAACCCTGCAGCCCAACACCATGTAATGGAGTTCTAGTCTCGCTAGGTTCGCAGAGACGAATGGCTGCCCTGTGTTAGTAATGCGCCGGCGGTGGAGGAAGGAACCGACGAAGAAGGACAGAGGAAGTAGAGAGGGGCAGGGAAGAAAATGCTTAGCAACAGAAGTTGCCGCCATTTGCCGGAGTTGCTACAGTGATGGCGCATCTTGCCGGATCCGCAACAGTGTCGTTGCCGCTTGCCTTCGCAGCTGTAGTGCTGACACCCTGTTAGTTTGGAGGGCTGTTCGCAGAAGGCAGAACTGCTACAACACTGCCACAGCGCTTTTTGTAAGCGGTCCCCCAAGTTGGTCCATAAAAGATGCCAAGGTAAATGTACAAAACCATTGCTGCAAGGAAATACAAATCATAGTGAATGGAATATCTGGGTGTCTCTTTGCTTAACCCATCCTATAATGAACAAACAGAATAAATCAAGTGTCTATTGAAAAACGATTCTAAAAAAAAGGTATCTATTAAAAAACTACTAGGTTCACAATTACAAATGAAATAGCTATTTTTTTTGAAATTTTAAATTTTTAATCTGCAAGTAAATTAAAATTTAAGAAAATGTGTGTCAACCGATAAAAGTATGCAGGAACCTATTACCTTCTTATATACTCCTTCTGGTTTAAAAATATTGACACTGTTACCTTCTAACATCAACTTTGACTATTCGACTTATTAAAAAAAGAGTATGACAAATGTAATATATTTTATTATAGTTTCCTTTATTATTAGTGATATTCGAAACACAACCAATAATTTTATACTTCTAACCAATTTTTTTAATAAGAAGAATGGTCAAAGTTAATGTTAGAAGTAAACGGTGTCAAAAAAAAACCGGAGAAAGTAATTCATAACCAACAATAAATCCATGCAAATGTACTCTCATTGCATTGGTGTTAATGCACTGACTCAAAAGCTTCTACTCTGTCATATACTACTGTATCCGATTTCCTATGTGAGTAATTATCACACCCCAAAATTTTCCAATTTGGGGATGTGAACCTTTTTCAATAATAAAAAGTAAATTTCTAATTATTTAAAGGATTTTGTTTATTTGTTTATTTTATTTTGAAATTTAAATGTATTTAAATTTCCTTGGAAATAAAGTTTTAATATTTTGTCTATCATTTAACTTTCTTTTATAAAATAAAATTTTCATTTATTTTTTAAAAGCAAGTTTATTTCAATTGAAAAAAGGGTGTTTCCTAAATTCTTGAAAAGGTTTCATAAAGTGATAAAATGTTTTGATTTCTCAAACAAAACTTCCAAATGTTTCGATTATCCTAAAGTATTTTAAATGAATTCTCTAATTTTGAAACATTAAAATAATTTTATTAGAATAATAATAATAGATTTAAAAGTGGATTAGAAAAGATAAGAAGAAAAAAAAGTACCACATTTCCTACCTTGGGCCGCCATTCCCTGTTTCCTCTCACCCTCACCTGCAGCCCACCTTCCCCCTCCCACATTTCCACCCAGCACAGCCCAGCTGCCTCCCTCCCTCTCTCTCTCTCTCTCTCTCTCTCTCTCTCTCTTTCTTTCCCCGACAGCCAGGCCCCACATGTCATCCCTCTCGCGCCCCGGCCTCCTTGCCGCACCAGCCACCGAAACCACCGGCCGCAGCCACCGTACGCGCCTCTATCCTTCCCCAACCTCCTTAACCGAATCAGCCGCCATGCCCTCTATATAAATCCCTCCGATCTCGCTGTCTTTTTCCCCACATCTCAAGCTCCGAAAACATAGCCCGAGCCCCCATATCGCGCCACCCTAGCAAGCTGCCCCGACAGCCATAGACCCTGTGCCGGCGTTTCTCATGGTCTGCCGCCCCTTCTGAGCCCCTCTCCACCGAGGTCCACTGCCGGAGCAGCCCTACGCCGCCGCCGAAGCCCCAGCAGCTTCGCCGCCGCGCGCCACTCTGGAGTCTTCCCCGACGCCGTGCGACCACAAGGTATTGACCCCTGCGATCTCCTCTTCATTTTGGTGCATTTCCCATCGAGAACGGCCACTGGAGCGCCGTCCGGTCAACCCGGGCGAGGAGCCCCCATGGCGTCGCCACCTGCCTGGCCGCGCGGCCCACCCACCGTCGAATTCTGTAGGGACGGCTTGGATTGGGTGCACGTCACCACTACAAACCTTTTGAATCTAGTCCGTTCATCTGGAATCCAAAGGCCACGATAGAACCACGTCATCTATTTAAAATCTGTTCCATTGAATTCGAATCCGACGTACCAGATTAATCTATGTTTTCTTGTATCATCCTTGCATCAGCACCACATCATAATAGTTTTTTCACAAAAAATCCAAATAGTAGTAGTAGTAGTAATAGTAGTAGTAGTAGTAATACTGTTAAGGTTAATAGTAATAATCACGCTAACAATTATTTTTATTGATAAATAATAATAATAATATTAATAGTAATAGTAAAATGATTCTGATAATTATTTATCATTGATTTTTGTAATATTAATAAATTATAATAGTAATAATTATCATAGAAATTAACATTATGATGATAGTAATAACATAATAACATCTATACTAATAAATTAATAATGATGATGAATATGATAATCATAATCATATTAATAGTATAATTTGATCATAATAATATTTGTACTACTGATAATAATGTTACTAATACCATTAATACTAATAAAATAAATAATAGTAGTAGTATTATTGATACAAATAATAATAATAATAATATTGTAATAACAATAATAATAATTGTAATAAGAATATCTTTTACAATTAAGCCCTTGTAACTTTTGTAAATTATAAAATAATCCCTATCAAATACTCCGTAACAAATTCCATTTTTTAAAAATCCTAAAGTTTTATCAATTAATATATCAAACTGTTATAATATAATTAAACCAAAGTCCTCGTAACTTAATTTTAATTGCAGATTAGTCCCTAAAACTTTATAAAGATCATAACTTTTCTACCGTAACTCCGATTTATATGATTTTTACGCCAAAATGATCATAGTAGCATAACCTATGCATTCATGCCATCATCCTATTGTTTCTCTTCTGTCGTGTGCATATTTATGGTTGAATTGTGTTTCATTGTCTGTCATGCCTGCGCATTTACACGAATTCGCTTCGAACCCGCTTTGCGAGGACTTCAAGAGCAAGAACTCTAAGATCATTGAGCAGCAATATTATTACGAAGGCAAGTGTCCTTGACCATCTTGTGCCTATTTTATATAATCTTTATCTTGTAGATTGCATGTTGTGTCAAAATGATTGCGCACCTATGATTAAGGTTTTACCTAGTCTTTTCATATTATGCCTTGTCGCCCTAGTTAACCTTTTTGTTGGGTAGATTAAATGCTTAGCTAATTGTTACACTTACTTCACTAGGATTATTGGGTTTATTTAAAAGCAATTTGGAGATTAGAGATTTAGGTGATCATGTTGGTGTTACAGCTGTAACACTCCGTGTTTTGAATAATGAAGCGGGTTTGTTTTGAATTCAAAATTTAGGAACCGAGCTCAAAAAGAATAAAAATAATTAACGCAAAATTTCCAATCTCGAATTTGAATTCAAATTTTGACTGCAAGTCCAAAATGTTGATTTCAATGTTTGGTTGTGAAATAAAAATTTTATTTGAAAGGTCCTACAAATACTTGAATTTAGGAAATTTTTGTGAAATTTTATTTAAAGGTTAAAAGGCCCCAAAAGAATTATTCCTCTCAAATGGTTACCTGAATTCCGAATTTTATAAAATAAAATTCATTCCCATTTTGAACCTGGGCCCAAAAATAAAATTTGTTCTTTTTAAAATTCTCTACCATCTTGCAAAGTTTGAAAATTAATTGAGCTCGGGAAGTATGGATTTTGAAGCAAAACAGAGAGCAGCACAGAAAATTAGCAAAAATCAGAAATTTGAAAATGGCTGCGGGGCCCACCTGTCAGCGGCAGTATCGCTTTCCTCCTCCCAGCCGGCAGCGCACCGCTGCTGCTAGCGCGTGCGCGCGAGGCAGCTGCCTGCCTGGCAGCCGCGCCGCTCTGCCGCCACTGCTCCGTGCTGGATAAGAGTGGCACTGCCATTCCTTTTTTTTCAGGATAAGCCGTGCCGGATAAGCGCGTGCCACAAACTTAGATGACTTATGTTTCTTGTTGAGAATATGGAATTTGCTCCAAAAAATACGAAAGTAAGAGACATTTGGTTTGTTACCGGTAAGAATCTCATAGGGGGTCTTTTTCAGGATGCGACGAAGGTAGAGCCGATTTGTGGCATGACATGTCGTGTTCACTGCTTCGGCCCAAAAGTGATCGGAGGTCCTGTATCCGTCAAGCATGGCTCTTGCCATCTTTATAAGTGTGCGGTTCTTTCTTTCAAGAACTCCATTTTGTTGAGGAGAGTAAGGTGTCGAAAACTCATGCTTGATGTCTTCTTCATCAAGATACTCCTTCACTTGAACTCGCTTCCATTGTCACTTCTTATCTTTTTGATTCTCAAGCCAAATTCATTTTGAGCTCTTCTCAAGAATTTGTTAAGCTCTCTTTGAGTTTCACTCTTATCATGCAAAAAAAACACCCAAGTGAAACGTGAATAATCATCAACAATGACAAGGCCGTATTTATTACTGCCAATGCTTATGTAGGCAATTGGACCAAAAAGATTCATATGAAGCAATTTCAAAGGTCTTCTTGTTGTCATGATGTTCTTGGCGGGATGTGGTGCTCCATCTTGTTTTTCGGCTTGACATGCTCCACAAGGCTTGTCTTTTTCAAACACAACATCGGTTAGTCCTAAGATGTGACCACTTTTAGGAGCTTAATAAGATTTCTCATTCCAACATAGGCTAGTCTTCGATGCCATAACCAACCCATGTTAGACTTTGCAATTAGACATGTGTCAAGTTGAGCCTTATCCATTGTAAAATCAACGAGATAGAGCTTTCCTTTTAACACACCTTTAAAAGCAATTGAGTCATCCCTCCTTTTAAAGACTGTCACACCCTCATGAGTGAACAAACAATTATAGCCCATCTCACAAAGTTGTGAAACGGACAACAAATTGTAGTCCAAGGAATCAAAAAGAAATACATTAGAAATTGAATGCTCGGTTGTGATAGCAATTTTACCAAAACCAAGCACTCTTCCTTGACCGTTGTCACCGAAGGTGATGCTTTCCATTGAATCTTCATTTTCTTGATAAGAGATGAACATCTTTTTCTCCCCGGTCATATGATTTGTGCATCCACTATCTAGCACCCAACTTGTTCCACCGGAGGAGTACACCTACAAAACAAATTAAGCCTTGGTTTTAGGTAGCCAAATTTGTTTGGGTCCTTTCACATTAGCCATAAGAGATTTGGGCACCCACACACAAGTTTTTGACTTCTTGTTGCGTGGCCCAACATATTTAGCAATAACTCTACCATGCTTATTTTTCATGAGTACATAAGATGCATCAAAGGTATAAAATAGCATGGATGTGTTATGAGAAGCATTAGCATGATAATCAAGAGAAATGAAATATTCATTAGTAGCTTGGCTCTTGGTTTGCTTCTTTTGATAGCTTCCCTCCTTTGTGAACTTGGGAAATTCTTGACCATTCTTTAATTCTCTAGTATTTTGCTTACCACCATGCATATAGCCAATGCCATCCTTCACATGAGGGCGCCTTGAATTCAAGTATGCACTTCTTGCATACTCAACCTTCTTATCATCAAGTTCTTGCTTCTTCTGTTGAACTTGCCCTTTTAAAACTTGATCTTTCAAGTCATGAATCAACTTTACATTAGTAGCACAAGCTTTAAGATAAATATTTTTGCATCTTGCACAATCTTTACTCATGGATGACTTAGTTGAGTTGAGTGCATCTTTAGAAGAGGAGCTAGACCAAGAGTATCAAATTGCACTTCAAGATCTTTATGGGCCTTTTTCAAGACATCATAGTCCTCTTGAAGAGCACCACTTGAACTCTTAAGACTCATACAAGTCTCTTTGCATGAAGCAAGTTATTGGTCTAACTCTTCATTTTTCTTCCTTCCTTGTGCTAAGAGTTTCTCAAGTTCAAGGTTTCTCTCCTTTTCAAGGATGAGCAAGACCTCTTGTTTCTCAAGAATCCCATCTCTTTCAACTATTTCATCCATGAGCATTTTAATCTCAGCGATAGCACTTTTACTTAAGCCTTTAAGCAAAGCCTCATCTTCACTATTATTACCTATTTCCTCATCACTACTAACATATTTATGAGGGAGGTTAGATTTGGTTTTTACCTTTCGCTTGCCCTCCTTTGCCATTAGGCATGTGTGAGTAGCGCTCTTGTTCTTGTTGAGGTTGGTGAAGAGTGATTTGGTTGATGAAGATTGCTTGGTGGCAATTGTGGCTATTCCATCATGATCTGAGTCGGAACTCTCTTCATTTGAGTCCCACTCCATTCCTATATGAGCCACACCGGTGCACTTCTTTTTTGGAATATTCTTATCTTTGTTGAAGTATTTGTCCTTTTTCTTCTTGCCATCATCTTCTTCCTTCTTCTCATATGGGCAATTTACAATAAAGTGTCCATACTTTCCACAATTGTAACATACCCTTTTAGTTTTTGACTTTGGTTTATCTTTCTTTTTGTCATCACGATACTTTCACTCCTTTCTCATGAATTTCTTAAACCTCTTGACAAAAAGAGCCATGTCCTCATCATCAAGATCGGAGCTTTCATCTTCATCGCTTTAACTCTCTTCAACTACTTTCTTGTCCTTGCTCTTTTTGCTTGCCTTGAGTGCTATGTCTTGATTTCTTGAGTTTGTGGTCCCTTTGGACAAGTTATTCACATATTGTGCCTCTTTCTCCATCATCTCATGGTTGATGCTCTTGCCAAGCACCGCGTCGAGAGACATCTTCTTGTAGTTAGGCTCTCACGAATTAGTGTACACAAGATCGTGTTCCTAACCGTGTAAGCCCTAATCATTTTCTTGACAACCACATGATCGGTTCAATTCTTGCTTCTCCATAAGCTCTTATTTTGTTGACAAGGATCTTGAGCTAGTTGTACATCTCTTGAGTGGTTTCATTATCTTCCATCACAAATCTTCCCAATTCTCCCTCAATCATTTCAATCTTGACAATCCTTATAGTCTTGGTCCCTTCATGAGCAACTCGAAGTGTATCCCAAATTTCTTTAGCTATGTTCAATCCATCAACTTTCTTGAAATCTTTTTGGTTTAGCGATGAGAGAAGAACCGTCACCGCTTGAGCATTTCGGTGAAGATCTTGTTCTTGTTCTGAAGTGAGTTTTTTTTATCATCATCACTATCCCCAAGATCAACACCTGTGCAAACATTGTCCCAAATGCTCGGATGGAGCGAAAATAAATGATACTTCCTGTTGTGCCTCCACTTGTATAGTTCACCCCATCGAACTGAGATGGCTTACCAATGGGTAACGAAACGAAGTTCGCAGTTAGAATTAAAATGTGCATAATTGAAAGGGGTACTAGAGTAGTCCTTTTTAGCTCCCTTCTTCTTCTTTTCTACCTCCTCTTTGGCCTTCCTCTTGAGAAAAGAGTAGGTTTCTTCTTCATTTTCACTTGAAGAGGATTGTTCTACCTCTTCACTAGCTTCTTCGGTTATTTCATCATCTTCCCTTCGACGCTTCATCGTCTCCCCAAGCGGTTAAGCTTGAGTCGGAGAGTTTGGCTCTGATACCAATTGAAAGTTGCCTAGAGAGGGGTGAATAGGCAATCTTAAATAATTTATGCAAAATCAAACTCAACGAACAATCAGTACACCGGACTGTCCGGTAATGTGCCGGACACTCCGGTACCAGACTGTTTGGTAAGCTGCCGGACACTCCGACAAGACAGGATATGTGACAAAATTTGAATCTAAGCAAGTTCTAGCAAGTTCTAACAAAATCCACTTGAACCAAAAGATCAATATATGATATAGCAAGTAGATCTAAGTGAAAACACAAGCTAGAAACTAGTTAACAAGTAGATCGAAGCAAATATATGGAAATAAACAACAATAGCAATATAAGCTACTAAGTGATAAACAAGCACAAGGAGACACAATGATTTTTCACCGGAGTTTAAGCCCACATAGAGCTCTATGTCTCCGTTGTGAGGCTCACGAAGAACCGGGTCTCGCTCGACCCTTTTTCTCGCCCAACCAACCACAAAGGTGAAGTCGGGATTCCACTAGAAAATCCCTTTAAGGAAGGTAGTACAAACTTTTTAGGGCGTCACCACACAAGTTGGGAGCTCCCGACCATGCCTAGCTGTCTAGGAGCAAAGCTCCAACAGTAACAAACACGAATCGAAGCTCGGCGGTGTCTCAAATGCTCAAGAGGAGTGAATCAAGTTTTCTCTCAAACCCTTGCTCAAATCTTTCAAGCATTGGCCTTGGAAGGGTGTGGAAGAGTGTTGTTGAAACTCAAGTGTGTGTTCCTCAAGTGGGAGTCGCCTGCCCAGGCAAGAGGGGTGAGGAGTTATAAATACTCGAGCTCCAAAAAACTAGCCATTGGACTGGAAATACACTGACCGGACACTCCGGCATTACGCCGAACATTTCGGTTAACCAGAGGCTCCGGCGATGTGCCGGATGCTCCGGCAAGACGTCTCACGGTTACCGAACACTCCGGTAAGCCTTTTCGGGTTCGGCTATAAAGACCTACCGAAGACTTCGGCATTGTGCCAGAGACTCCGGTAAGGCGTCTCTGGACAGAAATGGTGTTGAGCATTTTTTTGTCACTTTTGATTCTCCAATTCGTGTCCCTCTTAATAGTACAGTATACCTATACTCAGAAAAGGTAAAACAATGATTCTTCCATGAGAATGGTTCTAGAAAATAATTCAAAGAAATTGAGTGGTCTCCTTTCTCCTTTCATATTCTTTTCTTCTTTTTGAACTTTTCATGCTGTCAATACACTTAGCAACTTTCATTAGTTCCTTCAATGGTTTGTTATCATCCACCAAAAACCCACTAGGGGGCCTAGATGCATTTTCAGTTGCGCTGGACCTTCAGAAGGAAACGATGTCGATTTCAGTCGATCGTGCCGTGCGCCCAACCTCGCCGGAGCCACGTCGAGCCGCCTCCTCGCCGTCGGCACTGCTCCAGTGAGAACACCACCCTGTTGACCTCACCATCGAGCTCCCTGCAACGCGCTGGCCATTTTGGTCCTCGGCTCCATGAGTCTGGCCACCGGCGACCACCTCTCCGGTGATGCGCCGCCACCGGCCGGCCGCTGTCCATGGCCGGCCTGGCTGTTACCCCAGCTCATGGATCCTCTGCGGCTGCAGCAGGATCCCGTGCGGCATCCCTGCAGCCCACCGTGTGGAGGGCCAGTTTGGCTGGGAATTCTTTTAAAATGCGAAATGATTTATTTAATTATTCAAAAGTCAGTTTAAACTTGTAAAATTCATAGAAGCTTCATATAAGCCTAGAAAATTGTGAAATAAATTTTGTTAGGTTTCTCTCAACTAAACCAATATTCTGGAGCTGACTAATTTTTATTTTATTCATTGAAATAATTTAATTAATTCAGATCACATAATAACCAATAAATGCATTATTATCCTTTATTGGCAGGTAAAAATATTATAAAATATAGTTTCCGGTTTATTTATTTACTGCTTACTGATTTAATAAAATGCTGTATTTAATTTCGATAAAGATAATTTTATAAAAATATTTATTCTCTTTATTCAGTATTTAACTCTTTATAAATCTACTTGATTTCAATAAATTCTGTAAATTCATCAAAAATTCTAAAATAATCTCCTTAATTCTAAGAAAGCTTTAAAATTAGTTTTATGTCTTCAAAAACCATATTAAAGGAATTTTATAACCATATCTCTTTGTTTTACTTTGAAAATTCATGTATTATTGTATATAACTTTATTTAAGTATCTTTTATTTATAAAAGTATAAAAGGGCATCATTTTCATTGTATGCATATCATTTCATATATAACCCGAAGGAGTCAAGGAGGAGATCGGGGAATATCATCAGGAGGTTGAAGAAGCCCCGACCGACGCCGAACTCGTAGCTGAAGAATCTAATTTCGAACAAAGCCCAGGCAAGCCCCGGTGCATTATCCTATTTTGAATTGTTTACTTTTACCACTCTAGAATTGTGATATGTAATGTGCATTAGGTGCTAGGAGTTGATTGAAATCCTAGTTGCATTAATAGAACCATGCCTGGGATTAGTAGTTTTGGTAAAGGTAACTCGATGTAGAGCTAAGCTAAAAACTCTAGTTGACGGTAAAGTCGAGTGGATAAATCTTCACTCGCGAGATGGGTTATTACCTGAGGTTGGGAGTTATAACCTGGATTGATGTATTAGAGACCGGCCACGAAAGTAGGTTCTAACACGGCACGTTTTCACTGAGGATGCATGGCCAATGTGTAGTAGCCCTGTCTGTCGATTAAGAACCGTCCGTTGTGACCCTATTGAGCAAGTTTGAACAGTGCTCTTACATACTGGAATGTGCGTGGCTTCTAGGATGTCCTTGTATAATAGGTTCAGTGTAGTCTTTTGCGTAGTTTCTAGGATGTTCTTGTATAATAGATTTGTAGCTTTCGCTTTGAAAACTCATGGTTTGTAAATTTAATAACAAGTTTGTAATATATTTTATCGTGCTTGACCTATACTATGGTCCTCGCTTCGTTGAGCGACATCCGATATGATCCTAAGGTGGATGGATCGTCTCATTCGCGGGACAGTCTGTCACAACAGCAGTGTGCGGGGTTACCGGCACTGTCTCTTAGTATATTAGATCCTCCCAAATCTAAGGACCGGTTTGTGGAGCAACCACCCATAGGCACTCGCACAGGAATGGACGTGGCTTGGCGTAGTAAGTGGTGAAGGCCAGTTCTGTTCGTGCCAACCGGTGAAGCAGAGAAAGCAGGGTCGCTTGGATCTGCCTGGAGAGAGATGTGTGGGGAAGAAAGGGGTACTCTTGGAAACAATTTGGCACAAGAGGTGGCCTCTCATGTTACAGTCAGTTCCTGACGAGAAAAACCTTAGTGGGTGAGTACAAGCTGGAGGAAGCTATGAAAAAACCTTAGTTGCTGACCGAGAGTGCTGAATACGGATCTGGCCGGCGACTCTTCTTGAGCGATACAAAATTTGGATGGGTACCTGTTGGGGAGCGGCTCCCTAGATTTGGAGCAAACTGCTAAATGTCGATTGCGGACATTTAGCAGACGAGGTCGATCGGAGGTTTTATCTTGACCGGTGATGGAGATTTCCATAGAGCGAGATGCTGCAGCCTGGAGGTTTCCTTTGAAAGTGATGTTGCGTTTTGTTGGCCTGATTTCCTGAGACGGAGCATTTATTACGGAAATTTCTTCTTTATCGTATTCATAGAAGCCAATTTCCTGTAGCAGATCTTACAAGATGACTTACATCCACACATATTGTCAGATGATACAGACCAAAACCATATAAAAGAATGATTGACATGTGCAGGTTCATCAGTAATTCCGTGCCTATCGGTTTCATCATGTCAGTTGAAGCAAAGGTCGTCTTCTGGTTAACTATAAAGGACAGATTAAATACATACATACCAGACTTGGTAAACGAGAGATAACTACTGCACGTCTGGTGAAGATTTGCGACCTCGTCATGCCGGATCCTACTGAGGATATGTCTTAAGTATTGCTAAAATCTCTAATTACATCTTTGCCTGTCTGATGATGCAGATTGTGAGATCGTCAGTGCGGGCTCCCTACTTCATCCTTTTACGTGTTCACCACGACCATGAGACATGCAGCTAGCTATTAGACAATAATGCTGCTCCATCTCTCTCCTCTTGCTATATTTTATTTGATGTTTTTGATTTTTACTGTCTCCATGACGCAGTTAACTAGAACTGTTCAACCATTCTAACTTGATGCTCCGGTATGTACTTTTCATCATCCCGTTTCAGTTTCTTTACTTGTTTTTTTGTATTTGTGAGGAGAACCGAAGCCAATAATATGTTGCCCTAAAGAGTACCGACATATTAGTTGTCATAGGAGTGTAAGACATCCTCTCTGTGATTCTTCATAGCCAGTGATATGAATGATGTATCTGTTGAATTCACAAAAGTTAGCACCAGGGCAAGACCAAACTACTGAATAATATGATGCTTCTGTCTTGAAGAGACGGAAAGCAAAAAAATACCAAGAAGATAAAATTTTATTTTGCCATGTACTTCCTCAGTTTACTTTTATTTGTCATTCTAGAATTTAAATTGTGTTCCCTAATATGTGTTATTCTTACTTCTAATACACCTTTTCTCTTACCAATACAACCTCTTCTCTTCCCACTATATATCTGTCTCTGCTTCTCTGTTTCTGGCACACCATGTATTTCGATTTTTCCTAATTCCCAATATATATATATATATATGGAGATAGAATGACATTTAAAATTGAACAGAGGGAGTAGATAATGAACTTACAAAAACGAACATGTGATGATAACAAATTGGCACGGAGAACAATCTTGAAACATGCAGTACGTGATCCTACTCTTTCAGGTGCTCTGTGATGAAAGCGGTTTGGGGGTGTTCTGGCGCGATGATTTGCAGCAACAAGGAGATCCAACATGGATATCATACTTGAGGGCCCAAAAAGTTATATACTCCCTCCAGCTTTAAATTTTCTTATGAGAACAGGAATTCTTGCTCAAAAAGAAACCAAAGTAGTTGTTCGAACGGCGATAATTTAACAATGGAAGGAATACCAGATCTAGCTTCCTTTCATCAGGCAATCATGCATATTGCTCAAAAAAATATGTAGCACAATTATAAACAAATTTTATTCATATCAAGGTGATCACACAGTACAAATAGATGTTGTTGTTACATGTGATAAGAATCTAGCAGGGCACTGACCAGCACATGACACAAGGATATACTAGCTAAGGAGCACAAGTAACACACATAACAAGCAGGGTAGCCAAGATCACATGTATGACTGCGTATGCATGTCTATCTTATTAATGGTCCTGCAGCTTAGTAGCCAGGTTTGCCGGGCCAGTGCTCCTGCGGGTAGTGTGGATGATGATCATCCTTAGGCGGGTGGTGGTGGTGATCATCCTTGGGCGGGTAGTGGTGGTGATCCTCCTTGGGTGGGTAGTGGTCATGATAGTGATCCTTGGGCTTGTAGTCGTCGTCGCCAGCCACGGTGACCACGGCGAGGACAAGGAGCAGAGCCACCAGCAGCGGAGTCACCAGGCCACGCTTCGCCATTGTCTCGCTCTCTCAAGCGATTTCCGTAGTCGAGGAGTGCGGTTGTTGAGGTGCTCTGGGTGTTGGATTCGTGGTGATCAAGTTCAGGGACGGGGGATGGTATTTATAGCCGTGGCCAGCAAATAGTTGTTGGCGTTTAATGGCCGTCCATGACTTCGTAAACTAGCTAACTGCCCGCAGGTAGAAAAAAGGTAAAAACGTTTGCGTGTCTGGCGACCTAGCCAATGCAGGATCTTCGCTAGGATATTAAGTGCTGCTAATTAAACTTTTACGTGTCTGGCGATGAGGATTGCGATATTCTTATGGTGCCGGATCAAGCAAGGCAGGCAACTACAAACAATTAACAACATACTGTACGTTACATCCCTCGCTACGATGATGATGCAGCTGTAACTAAGACTGTTCAAGCACGGTTTTACTAAAAACTGGCAAAACAATGAAAAGCAAAAAAAAAAAAATGTTGATTACTGCTGTTACATTACCTTCATTGGCAGTTCATTAGTACTCCGTTTAGCTAGCGAGTTTGGAACGGTTTGCCTCAAAATTGTTGAAACACTCTTGATTGTAAACCATTGCCTAGCATTCAATACATTTAATATAATCTTAGCACTTACTAAGAGGTGCTAAGAGATAAATTAGAATACACTTAATAACACATAGACGATCTTAATTATCTACATCACTGAATAAAATTGGTTTAGCAGAGATGCACATAGATTCTCTAATAATCCCTTCGATCCCTTCAAAAAATTTATAATATATAATATATAAAAACTTTTCAAGCAATCTTTAGGCATGGACATGATGGTGTTCACTCAAAACTCCCACGCCCACCACTTTATGAGTAAGAAGATGAAAATGAGGCTGATGGTGGGCGGCTTTTACGGCCACTAACCACAGAGAGAGTTTGACCGCTATCTTCGGATCTTCCAACTCCCTATCATATTCATAGAAGCCAATTTTCAGCTCCAGATCTAACAAGATGACTTACATCCACACATATTGTCAGATGACAGAGGCCAAAACCTTATAAAAGAATGGCTGACATATGCAGGTTCATCAGTAATTCCATGCCTATCGGTTTCATCATGTCAGCTGAAGCAAAGGTCGCCTTCTGGTTAATTATAAAGGACAGATTAAATATGTACATACCAGACTTGGTAAAGGATAGATTACTAGTGCGCGTCTGGTGAAGATTTGTGACCTCGTCATGCACGATCCTAATAGGATATGTTTTAAGTATTTGTGAGAACATCTAATTCGATCTTTGCCTGTCTGACGATGCGGATTGCGAGATCATCATGGCGTGGGTGCAGTAAACATCATCCGTTTACGTGTTCAACATAATCAAAAGGCAAGCAGCTTGCTGACTATAATACTGGTCTGTCCCTCTCTTATTTCTCTATTTTATTTGATGTTTTGACTTTTACTCTCTCCGTGATGCAGTAAACTAGAACCGTTCAACCGTACTATCTTGATGACCCGGTATATGCTTGTCATTATATTGTTTCAGTTACTGATTTTTCTACTATTGTTGGGTGCATTTCCATTGGCCTCCTCGGCCCATGCGCGTGGTTCCTAGCAAGCAAAGCAATTGTTACCAGCATACAGGATCTGGCGCACATGCAGGCAGAAGGGAGATGAGGGATTAGCGCTGGATTGTTTGGCCACGACTTCAGCCACGCATGTAGACTTCATTAGAGCCGGCCATTACGTATAAAAGGAAGCGTTATACGACAATGCTGTTCACCACGAGCACGAGGCAGGCAGCTAGTATACAATAATGCTGTTCCGTCCCTCTCCTCTTGCGATATTTTGTTTGATGTTTGTGACTTACTGTCTCCATGATGCAATTAATTAACTAAACTAAAACTGTTCAACAGTCCTATCTTGAAGCTCCGGTGTGCGCTTTTCATCAACACGTTTCAGTTTCTTTACTCGTTTTTTGTATTTGTGCAGAGAACCGAAGCCAATAATATGTTCCCTGAGTACCTACATATAAGTTGTCATAGAAGTGTAAGAAATCCTCTCTGTAATTCTTCATAGTCAGTGACATGAATTAGGTATCTGTTGAATTCACAACAGTTAGCAACCATGACCAAGACCAAACTAGAGAATAATATGGTGTTTCTATCTCGAAGATATGGAAAGCAAAAAAAAATCCAAAGAAAATAAATTTTATTTTGCCATGTACTCCCTCAGTTCACTTTTATTTGTTATTCTAGAATTTAAATTTTGTTCTCTAATATTTATTATTCTCATTTCTAATTCACCTTTCTCTTACCAATACAACCTCTTCTCTTTCAACTATACTAGTCCTGATACCAGTGCTAACGCAACGGTCTAAGGAAAAAATATTAACTTGAAGGCCAAAAACATTATATAGTCTCTCGGGCTTTCATTTTTATTATGATAACAGGAATTTCTAGTTAAAAAAGAAACTAAAGTTGTTGTTCTAAAGATAATAATACTTATGAACGGAAGGAGTACCAGATCTAGCTTCCTTTCAACAGGCAATCACACGCATATTGTTAACCAGTTCATTCAGTCTTCCACACCTGTTAAATAATTCTAGGTTTTTCGACACAAGTGTAATATATGAATGCTGTCCGTGCCTTGATATGTAACACGTGTTTCCGAGAGCTAAGAAAACTAGTGCAATTTAACTCATATCGACTAGACAAGAATATATAGCACAATTATAAACAAATTTTATTCGTATCAAGGTGATCACAGAGTACAAAACAGATGTTGTTCATGTGATAAGAATCTAGTAGGACACGGATAAGCACATGACACAAGGATATACCAGCCAAGGAGCACAAGTAACATACATAACGATAACCAAAAAAAAGTAGCACGCATAATATGCAGGGTAGCCAAGATCACATATGCACCTTCGTACGCATATAGCTCTTATTGATGATCCTGCAGCTTAGCTGATGCAGCTCAGTAGATGGGCTTTCCGGGCCAGTGCTCGCGTGCAGTGGCGGAACTGGACGGGAAATCTATGGGGATGGGGGGGTGGGAGCGGTCAATCCGTTTCCCATCGCAGTCTGTTCTATCTCAAGCGAGAGTGATATTGAGCCGCCCTCCATCCTCTGCATGCCGTTGTGATCTCCCTAGAGCAGCCAAGGCGGTGTCAGCACATCGCCCATCGTGTTTTGTTGCTAGGTGAGCGCTCTGGTAGGAGTGACTAGGGACGATAGCATTGTCTGTATCTGTGTAACGCTCTAAAAGAGTCATGTTTGTGTGGTTGATAGTTTACTCTCACCGTTTCTATAGGAGCATGGAAAAAAATCAAGGTTCATGGCTAGACGAAACGACAGAACCGATACTCATCAATATATATAGAGCTGGACCTACTATTTTCTTGGCATGCTGGACAGCTGCATCGGGCTTATGTGGTTTGTGACTTGGGCATCCTGGCTATAAATATGTATGTCCCGCTGTCCATAAGGATGCAAATATATCATTTTTTAGGTTGGTGGGTCAGTCCAAAATTATCAAAATAAACTAAACCGTCCTCCATCTTATATTGTTAGTCCAATAAATAAATTATATGTTCGACCTATAATCATAACTACTCGCATCTCTAATTGTCCACATGTGGAAAAGGGGGGCCAAGTGAGAAATCCTTAAGAAAGTTGAAAATGTTAGGGGGAGCCGTGGCCCCTGCCGGCTCCCCCTCAGCTCCGCCCCATCGCTGGAACCTTCATCACAAGCCCCATCACTTGAAAGCGTTCAATCTCATAGTTATTTGCTGAATTTAATTTTTGTTTGAAGTTTATTTAGCTTTGTTTTTTGGTAGACTAATAAACGTCTATTGCGTGTCACTGACGAGAAACTTGAAGAGGTAGGAGCCGAACACCCAGAGTACGAGGAAGAACCGGAGGGCACCTCTGAAGGCAAGCTCTAACCCTTTTGAAAATATTGGCCCCATGATTTGCTAGCATACCTATAGCGCCTGTCTGCTTGCAAATTTTTTACTTATGTTAAAATGTTGTATAATTAAATGCCCTACTTACTAGTATGTACTTATTAATGTCAGTTACTTGCTGTTCATAATAGTAAGTACTGCCTTGTTACCTGTTTGGCAATACAGCTTTGTTAACCATAGGACTTCCATTGTTAAATACTTTAAAAAAAATGGAAAGTTGCCTGGTGATTAGAATGCTTAGAAAATCTTTTATGCGATATTATACATCACCATACTATACTCTGTTATTCGAAAAAGGTGTTGAAAGCGAGTTTGGTGGTGTGAGTAAAACAAAAATAGGATGGGCTTAGTGCAACCTGTGTTAGGTGAGGATGGGGGTATTTTCCCGGTTGTAGGACGGGTCTCACAAAAGGTATTGTGCCAGAAGTTTATGCCTCCGTTCGGTCCACCTGCCGTGTATGAGTATGCCGTGCCTGCCATATGAGGACCGGTTCGTTAGTGCTTGATTTAGTGATTACGTGCAACCACAAAACCCTATGTAGGCAGGACTTACCCCTCCTACTTAGGTGATCCACATTGAACTACTAAAAGGTCAGTAGGATACAAGAGGCCAGGAAAGGACGGGAGATGCTCGCGATGTGGCTTTCGACAAAGTAATTCTTGCGTCATGGGACCGTCTGCCCATGGATACGGCCCTTGGTTTGTGTAACCCGGTATAGAAGGGGACTAGGAGAAGACGTGGATGCGTTTCGCATGATCCGGCTCCGTGAATGCCCCATTGCTTTATTGGGATGTAGTTACCCCAACAGATAGCCCCTGGACGCATCTTGCGCTGAATCTGTTGTGGCCTATGTGGATGTTGGAGTATACGTTATGCACTCCTTGCTCGCGAAAGGACGTATAACCTGTGGATACAGTGTACAACCTCTGCAGAGTGTAAAAATCCTGTCGCGGGCAACTCTCACATCTTATCCTTGAGTTTTTTGTTGTCTTCTGGCTGGCTCACACGATGATTCATTTGGCTAGAGCTACCATCCGTAGGCTTCCCTGGTGAAGCTCGTCTCGTGGCGTCAGTCCAGTGATATATGGGCAGATTTAAAACATTTAAACAGAAATAGGTGAGGGAGAAATTTTATAAGATAGTTTTAACAAAAATAGTCAGCTTCCATGGGTAGAATCCTAGGGGTTTCGTTCTACGGCAAGTATTGCTCTAATACCACTCTGTCACACCCCATTTCTGAAATGCTTAGTACAACACGTATCATTTCCTGAATCAGTAGATGATACGCATAATACACAACAGAATGCATATCATAAGCATACTTCGATTATTACAACAGAATATCTGAGATTACAACCTTAGCAAGGACACGGTGAGGATTTCTCATCCATGACCGACCGGCCTGCTAAGACAAAGCAACAGCGGAAAACCAAGGCTCCAATCCACAAGCAGATATGAGGAGTAGAACGAAACTAGTACGTCGTCGTCTTCCACGCAATCCTCACTGTCTAAACAAAACCACAGAAGCAAACTGGTGAGCACAAAGAGTACTCAGTAAGCCCTAACACATAGCGTGGGTAAATATGTAGATGCATATTTGGTTCTGGCAAGGAAAGGGCTATAGAATTTGTTTTTGCACAAAGCTAGTTTTCATGCATGTTTCCCTACTGGACAGAGGTCAAAACATTGGAGAAAATCCTTTTCTTTGTCATATTTTAGTTGGTGGACCCGTGGAGGAATTTAATCCACTCCATCAGTTCCCATGTTTAAACTGGACGGGCTTCCATCACCCGTTCTAGACACTATTCCAAAACACGGGTAGTTGCACCCACTCACGCTCCAAGGAGGTATGTGAAGACTAATCATTATGTCACGGCCATTCCGGAAGAATTTTTACAGTCTGCATACACTGTACCCACAGGCTATGCTCCTCCTGATCATTAGAGTCGCATAACGTTTACTCCAACATCCACTTAAGTTCCCACAGATTCCACCCAAAACGCATCTAGGGGCTATGTGTCGGGGTTCACGAAGCTCCCGATGACGTGACGGTGTACATTCCCGAAGCCGCACTGTGAGGATGCTCATCCATGTCTTCTCCTGGTTCCCTTATATTCCGGGACACATAACTAAACCAGGGGCTATATCCGTGGTACCGTGTCCAAGCCTTTGGACACATACAAACACAAACGGTCAGCGGGTGACCGGCGTCCAGGATGCGTATAAACGGTCAGCTTAAGTTTTAGATGATTAGTTACCTAACTCAATTTATATAATTAGTCTACTATTGTTAACAAATGGTATGAGTGCTGTTAAACAGTAATGCACCACGGGGAGTGTATTAATGTTGAGGTGCAGGGCAAGGCATACGTGTGGCCGTTTAATATTTTACTCAATTTATAATGTGTGTGCAACTTGTGGTAATTAGAAATTAATTTCTTTATTTCAATATTATGCGGTGCTGCCTAATGGTTATCTATAAATCACTAAATTTTGCTCTTACGATTGGGTATCTATATCAATTTAGTTCTCCTGTTTTAATGCATCCTAAGAGTACAATAAAATGCATTCTGTTAATGGTATGATTTATGCCTGATTAAAATGCGAGGTAAAACTCCAAATCAAGAACAATTAATAATCAACACGAAGAGAATGAAAACCATTTAAATAAATGCTGATGAAAGCTCAATGTCAGTGGCAACCTGCAATTAGGATGGTGTTGAGCTTCAGAGCCTTTGGATCTGATAGTATAGGAGTAATCAGCTAATTAGGAGCATTTCACACGGAAGAATTTGTGGCTTTTCTGTAAGAAGGAAAGCTTTAACCGTGGGCTGCTGGATGGAGATCGAGTGGCTGGGATTTAAAACACGAAGTGTTTTAATCTGGGGCGCTGGTTCCAATCGGGCAGCCAGGAGCGCGTGTGCGGCCCGTGCGGCGACCGGAAGCGATGGGGACGACGGCGCCATAGCCGTTCACCGCCGGAGACGGAATTCTCGCACCACTGTTGCCAGACCTCGACGGAAACCGGTCCAAGAGCAGGAGGAGCTCGTGCCTCACTCGTCCTGTAAGTTGCCAATGCCGGATTTGGGCCGGAGCCGGCTGGCGACAGCAGTTGGATGGGCGGAGCAGCGCGGGATGGGCCGGAGCTCGTGACGCAGTTAACTAGAACTGTTCAACCATTCTAACTTGATGCTCCGGTATGTACTTTTCATCATCCCGTTTCAGTTTCTTTACTTGTTTTTTTGTATTTGTGAGGAGAACCGAAGCCAATAATATGTTGCCCTAAAGAGTACCGACATATTAGTTGTCATAGGAGTGTAAGACATCCTCTCTGTGATTCTTCATAGCC
>BCLG01002195.1:0-42834 GCA_001602295.1 Zoysia matrella
GGCGCCGACGAGGAACGCTACTACTCTGCCGAGTGGAGCGAGGAGGAAAAGAGCGTCGGCCGTCACAACGCCAGCCTCAAGTTCGCCGAGAACAGCAGATCGGAGCGCGGCAGGCGCAACGCCATCCTCGCCGCGGCAGCGACGCCGCCCAACAACACGCCGCAGCATGTTTAAACTATCATAATCACTTGTACTACTATCTATCTGCAGATCGAGGGAAGGAGGGAAAGAGAGAGAGAGAGAGAGAGAGAGAGAGAGAGAGAGAGAGAGAGAGAGGCCACATAGGATCGATGCACTAGTTTGTACGAATGCTCCGTCCTAATAGTAAAATATATATAATAATAAGGTCCCGATCGATGTTCATAGAATCTTCCTTAACTGTGTAGTGCTAGCAAAAAGTCAGTAATGTGCATGCACGATCGATACAAATATGGAGTATGTTTATCAGCCTTCCACTTCCACCGACAGTGATTCTCGACTATATATCTGCTCAAATAAATCCTCCTGGTAATTTCCTAAAAAATAGGCTGTGTTCTAACTTCTATCTAGAAAATCCCCCTGAATGAAAATTCCCTCGATTAGTAAATAAAGTGTTGGCCAAGCAATGTTACATTAATTTGCCAACTGCTGTTGCACCTCTAGCTCGTTACTAACTTCTTCAAAAAATTACTGATACCAGCTGCCCTACCTTTACATGACATTTTCTGAAAGTGTTTGATTTGCGAGAAAGAGTGGTCAAGGTAAGATTAATATTTTCTGAAAGTGTTTAATATGCAGCCGTGACAACTGCACCAGCTCCGGGAAGAAAAGGAAGGTTGTATGGCAAAAAAATATTATATGGCAAAAAAAACTCATTGAGATGCTTAATTAGCAAGAGGATTATCACCTCGAAATTGCATCCTGGACCCGCCCCTATTTGTATACAAAGATATAAGTATGCCTACCACTGGTTTCCATTGCAAAGCTGGCTATTGTATTATATATCTATCGTCAAGTCACTCACCCACAAATTAATGGCTACTACACTATGTCTATAAATACCGAGATATGCATGATATGTACCATTAATTTCCAATATCTAAGATATACTAGAAGATAAAGTTTCAATCAAATTTTATGTTCAAGATGACCCGCTATTTCTTTGAATCTCATGAGTATTTTCTTGATTAGACCATGGATCCACATATAATTTGTAGGTGTACGGCTGTTGAAACTACCTCAAACCGACTTTCGAACGACAGAGGATATATATTTGCCATCTCAAGAGTCAGATACATATTCAAATTTTGAGAACTTAACAAGCAACTCTCATAGGCATGCGTGGTTGTTGAGAATGATATATTAATTACTTAAAAAACAAAACAAAACGAATATTCCAACTGAAGCATCGTGTGAGGAAAGCTAATTAAAGCTAGGGAATACTTGACTTGAAACGAATATCCGGACGGATGCGTCGGATGAGGAAAGCTAATGCTATTTGATTATGATCTTAAACGATAACTTATCAACCATATAACAAGCTTCTAAGTCGGCAGCCCAGAGATAACTTATCCTTGGATCATGTTTTTCTTCAATCGAGAAATCTCTAGCTTAATTTCATGTATTACAGACCTTAATTGACACCTTAAGCAGAGGTAAACTCTGCCATTCATCTATAGAGATCACTGCAGGAGGCCGGCTTAGCAAATTTTTAGCAGACTGGCTTTCCTATCTTAAACAGCTTGAGTAGAAATGGTCCTGATCATATATAGTTTCACCTTCTCACACAGTATGAAATTAACGGTACTGCAAATATCAGTACCGTACATGTACTTCTCATATAATGTTGCAGCTTATTTTAGGATTAATCTCACTATCAGGATGAAATTTGCTGTTCAAATTTTGCAAGAACGCGACATGACACCTGTAACTGTGAATTGTTTCTAAAATGTTTGACAATTTCTATGTATGATTTTTAAGGAGTTTACGTGATCTTCAGTAGTTGGGGGGGGGGGGGGGGGCAATTTCAACTCCCATTTGTCAGGACGCCGAAATGTCAACTTATGTGCATGCTTCCCACATATCGGACGCCCTCTCTCCTGCTCTATAAAACCCCCTCGATGTAAGCGGGATCCAATCCATCCCAGTGTGTTCCACATCCATCACATTGCACTGCAATACTCCTAGTTAGCAACACTGCAGTCTTCTAAGAACAGCAAGAATTTACCTTGCTGTTGCTGGCGGTGCGATTTAGTTAGCAATTAGCAAGGGGGATCGAGTTTGCAGAAGCTTGAACAGATTAAAGAAGAGGAAGCCATTAGCCATGTATGGTGACACTCCGGGAAGCTCTCTACACGGCGTGACGGGGCGCGAGCCGGCGTTCGCCTTCTCGATGGAGGAGGAGCAGGACGCCGCCGCGGCCAAGTTCGACCTGCCGGTGGACTCGGAGCGCAAGGCCAAGTCCATCAAGATCTTCTCCTTCGCCAACCCGCACATGCGCACCTTCCACCTCTCCTGGATCTCCTTCTTCACCTGCGTCGTCTCCACCTTCGCCGCCGCGCCGCTCATCCCCATCATACGCGAGAACCTCAACCTCACCAAGGCCGACATCGGCAACGGAGGTGTGGCTTCGGTGTCGGGGGCCATCTTCTCGCGTCTCGCCATGGGAGCCGTCTGTGACCTCCTCGGCCCCCGGTACGGCTGTGCCTTCGTCATCATGATCGCGGCGCCGGCGGTGTTCTGCACGGCGATTATCCACAGTGCGGCTGGCTATATCACCGTCAGGTGCGTTTCGTATGTCGTTTTTTTTTTCCTAGTCCATGCATGAGGATGCGACTATAGTAATTAATACGATTGATGCGATATGTATTCCATGCATGTGCAGGTTCTTGATCGGGTGCTCCATGGCGACGTTCGTGTCGTGCCAGTTCTGGACGAGCACCATGTTCAACATCAAGATCATCGGGACGGTGAACGCGTTGGCGTCCGGATGGGGAGACATGGGCGGCGGCGCCACGCAGCTCATCATGCCCTTCGTCTTCGAAGGCATCCTCAAGGCCGGCGCGACGCCATTCACGGCCTGGCGTATCGCCTACTTCGTGCCGGGGATGATGCACCTGGTGATGGGAATCATGGTGCTCACCTTGGGACAGGACCTTCCAGACGGCAACCTCCGCAACCTCCAGAAAACCGGAGACGCAAACAAGGACAAATTCTCCAAGGTGCTGTTGTACGCGGTGACCAACTACAGGACCTGGGTGTTCGTGTTCATCTACGGGTACTGCATGGGCGTGCAGCTGACGACCAACAACGTCATCGCCGAGTACTACTTCGACAGCTTCGGCCTTGACCTGCGCATCTCCGGCTTGATCGCCGCCTGCTACGGCATGGCCAACATCGTGACACGACCACTGGGAGGCGTCCTATCCGACGTCGGCGCGCGCTACTGGGGCATGCGCGCTCGCCTGTGGAACATCTGGATCCTCCAGACCGCCGGCGGCGCCTTCTGCCTGTGGCTGGGCCGCGCCAGCACGCTCCCGACGTCGATCGCCGCCCTGGTGCTCTTCTCGTTCTGCGCCCAGGCCGCGTGCGGCGCCACCTTCGGCGTCATCCCCTTCGTCTCCCGCCGGTCGCTCGGCATCATCTCCGGGTTGACGGGGGCCGGCGGCAACTTAGGCGCGACCATTACGCAGCTGCTCTTCTTCACGTCGTCCAAGTACTCGACGGGGAAGGGGCTGCAGTACATGGGCGTGATGATCATGGCGTGCACGCTGCCGCTGGTGCTGGTGCACTTCCCGCAGTGGGGCTCCATGCTCCTCCCTCCCAGCGCCGGCGCCGAGGAGGAGCGTTACTATGCATCGGAGTGGAGCGAGGAGGAGAAGAGCGTCGGCCGTCACGTGGCCAGCCTCAAGTTCGCCGAGAACAGCCGGTCTGAGAGGGGGAGGCGCAACGCCGTCCTCGCCACGGCAGCCACGCCGCCCAGCAACACACCGCAGCACGTGTAATAATATGCTCTCCTGCTCCTGAACGGAGTACGATATATAATAATAATGTCTCGCGTTTTCGAGTAATGACGATTACAATATTAGCGCAGTTTCAAAATCAAAATCAAAATCGTCGATCTATACGTGTATATATGGGGCTATATATATGCATATGCTCGGTAAAAAAGGAAAAAATTCAGTGCAAATGTGCAAACCACACACAGATAGAGGGTTTACATGTGCAATTTTATAGAAAACCTCTAAAAAATTAGCCTATCGTAAAAAAAAGCCCCTTCAGCACGCTTTCAAATTGTATTGCAATCTGATGGTCACAAATGTTTGTTTATATCGATTGCATTAAAACTGCTTTTGCACTAAAATTTTTCTGCTGACAAAAAGGACCTCGCGTGCATCCACCATTGGTAGACGCGTCCGAGATGTTTCCGAGACCTCTTATATTGGGTAATACAGCTTTAGTAAAGTTTGGTCAGAATTATACTCTACATTCATTTTGGGCTGAAGATTCATTTCGAGCCCGGAAGCCTGACGGGCCATAAATGTGTTGTATGGACTGAAGATCAGATGGGCCGCACTATTTCAAAAAAAAAAAGATCAGATGGGCTGCACAGAGAAACAAAATATTAGCCCAGGGGCCCAACCAAGTTCTGTCATTTGTTTCTTTTGACTTGAAGCTTGATGCTAACGCAAGGAAAACTTTCCACATGCTATAAATGTAATTCTCCCCATGCTTTCCGGCATATTAACATTTGTGTATCTACTTATGTTGTATGGGCATAAAATTTGTTAACAATGGACAATAAATAACTGTGTCTGTTGTACCACATATGTTAGCCCACAATTGTTTTTTCTTTCATTTTACAAAAAAAAGTGTTAATGGGCTTAATGCAAGGAAAATTTTAGTTTCCTTTATTTTATAATAACAAACAAAACCAAAACCAAACATAAATACTTTTATGGGTCGTGGGTCCATGTACGGCAGCTGTACCTACTGTGTCAGAGAAAAAATTGATTAGATGCATTATTTCTCATGATCAAGTCAAAGACGTATCAATTTAAATATAAGCAAAAAATTACGCATGAAGCAACATGTCTAATGATCTGTGTCATCCGTGTACTTTTGACTTGCTTATAATTATAGCATAACTTATCATAGAAACAGCAGGGTCGGCAGCCCTGATAAGTTCAAAGGGCCACATCGATGTTCCCAGTTCCCTGCACCCATGATGCCACCTTTTGCACTTTTATTTATATTTATTTACATACAGTAGGTCCAGAAAACTGAAGTGTTCCATTTCCATTTCAATCATTGTTTGTAAATTAAAGATGAACCTTAGTATTTCTTATCCTATTTAAAGTGGCAAGAAAACTGTATTCCTTGCTAATGTAGCAAGAAAACTGAAGGTTGATTAGTCCACAAAAAAAAACAAATTAATTCAACAAGCTTAATTTCCATAGAAGATAAGAGTTGAGATGTGTTTTTGTGGTAGATCGATGATACTCTTATTAGACAATGAGGGTGACACCATGGTTATTTTACCTACCTCCGCCACTATCAACAAGGCATGCATGCATGGTTTACGAATTCCTGATTCTTAACAAACTTAATTATAACCGTTTAGCAGAAAGCAGACATGCTGATGGCAGGAACAAGCGAGTACTGCTCCTATACAGCAATGCAAAAATGACAAGACCAACAATGAAGGAATGGTATATTTTCAGTTGGAGAGAGTGTGTATGTGCAGTGGAAGTGAGCAAAGACGACTTTTGTCGCTGATCCCTGAGATCCCAAGGGGTCATTTGTCCCTGATCGATGGGCTTTCAGTTCTATGCGTATGCTTGCTTGTGTCTTCACACGGTTTTAATTTGGGACTATAGTAACTATATATGATGTAGATATATAGGAGTAGTATATTTCTATTGGTTGCCAGGTTCAGGCTCTAGCGATATAATGAAGGAAAGAATGGTATATGGTTCCGGTTCCTTACTGCAAAGCCAGAGCAGTATTGCAAGCGTCACCATCCGGTCCATGTCATGCACAGCGCAACAGTAGAGCTTAATAATGTCCAAGTTGCAGGGGGCAGCCAGTCTTCTTGTCGACCGGAGCACGCATCAGGGCCGGCAAGAAGATGTTGTTCTGATCCTTGGACGACTCCATGGGATACCCTCTCGAGCTCCCAGGGCCGCCGCGCCAGGAGATCAACGAGATGCGGCGCCATGGATCAAGTTGACTTTGCCTCTTGTATCCTCTTCAATTCTTGCACTGCTAGACTAGCTAGCTTCTCTCACATTCTTACTTAATATCTTACGGAGTACTAATTAATTTTGATTAGAAGAAGAAGAAGAAGAAGAGCCTGCTGCCAGCTCTCTCAATATCCATACCAACTCATGATCGACATCAGTGGCAGCGTAAACTAATCTCTGCGTCTCATCCGTAACCAGCAGCCGTACTTATCGGCAACCCCAAAAAGCCAAATACCAGATCTAGACGTCGAGCTCAGAGACGCAGAAACGCGAATATGAAGGCAGGCAAGCCATGGATCATCATCATGAAAGTAATGCATGACCAAAATGTCAACTCTTGGCGGCCACTAGTAGTATCTATATACTCCTATATATATATACACACACACCTGACCCGATCGATGCTTCATGCCACACCAACGAAACCCTCACTGAGCATAGTAGCTTCAGCTGATAAGAGAAAACCCTCACTGAGCAGCTCCGGGTACTATACATGGACACCACACCGGGTAGCTCGGTGTGTGAATTGTTGGGAAGCGTTGTCACTCCCGTAGGAGCCGCGTGTGTTAATATAGAGAGAAAGAGCCTCTTCCGTAGCTTACAAGAAAGGATCTCTGGTTGCTATACTTATCCAGCGTTTACAATAAATATGGAAAGCCTATATACGGTACCTCCTAGCTAGCCGTGATTTCCTAACAACCAGAGATCGAGTCAATTACAATTGTGCATGTTTCCTTGTCATGCACGTCAACACACGCACACAGCTATCGCTAACATCCTCCCTCGATCTCAACCTACCGCTCCAAGGTTCAGATTGTACTTCAATTCTTCTAGCTTGCACGAGTTTAGCGGTTTGGTTAAACCATCCGCTATTTGATCACCAGTACCAATAAATCAGATCTGAAGTTGTTTCTGTGCAACTCTCTCTCGAACAAAGTGATAGTCAATCTCTATATGCTTAGTTCTAGCATGGAAGACATGATTTGCTGACAAATAAGTAGCCTCTAAATTGTCACACCATAGTACAGCAGCCGGGGGACTTTTAATACCAAGCTCTCGAAGAAGAGACTGAATCCATATTATCTCAGCCGTGGCATTCGCCATCGCTTTATACTCGGCTTCTGTACTGGACCTGGAGACTGTAGCCTGCTTACGTGCACTCCAAGAGACAAGATTTCCTCCAAGGAATATAGCAAAGCCTCCAGTGGAGCGTCTATCATCAATACATCCTGCCCAGTCTGCATCAGAGAAGCCACTGACAAGTGATGAGCGAGATCTGATGATCCTGAGTCCTAACTCGACTGTGAGTCTTATGTATCTCAATATTCGCTTCACAGCTTTCCAATGTATGGTGGTTGGCTTGTGAAGAAATTGGCATACTTTGTTGACAGCAAAAGCAATGTCCAGTCTTGTGAGGGTTAAGTATTGCAGAGCTCCAACAATACTTCTGAATCGTGTTGCATCTTCAGCACTCAGCGCTGTTCCCTCAAATGCAGACAGCTTCTCGGTGACGGCCATAGGCGTGCTACACGGTTTGCAATTTACCATACCTGTTCTCTTCAGAATGTCATTGCTATATTTTGATTGAGACAACAAAATTCCATTATTTATTTTAGATACCTCTATACCAAGGAAATAATGAAGTTCCCCCCGATCCTTTAATGCAAAATCAGACTTGAGAGCTTTCAGTAGCTGATTTGTACCTTCTGGTGATGAGCTGGCCACTATGATATCATCGACATAAATAAGAATAAACATCATTAAATCACCTTTTCTGAAGTAAAAAAGAGAAGTATCCCCCTTTGAAGGTTTGAACCCCATTTCTTGCAGCTTGGTGTTCAACCGATAATACCAGGCTCGAGGAGCCTGCTTTAATCCATACAAGGCTTTATCCAATTTACAAACATACTGAGGGTGATACTTATCTTGATACCCAGGAGGTTGTCTCATGTAAACTTCTTCCTCAAGAACACCATGAAGAAACGCGTTCTGCACATCTAACTGACGAAGACTCCATCCTCGTGAGACAGCAACAGACAGAACTAGCATGATAGTTGCAACCTTTACTACTGGACTGAAGGTATCTTCATAATCAATACCATACCTTTGCTTGAATCTCTTGGCTACCAGCCTGGCTTTGTATCTATCAATTGATCCATCAGCTTTTCTTTTAATCTTGTAGACCCATTTACAATCAATGACGTTCCTTCTTGGAGCCGGTGGCACCAGACACCATGTTTTGTTCTTGTGCAGGGCTAGAAACTCTTCATCCATGGCATTTTTCCAATTATTATCTGCCAAGGCTTCATGCAGGGTGTTAGGTTCACCATTTGCTGCTAATAAACCATACCTTATGGTGCCATCAGTGTAAACACGTGGCTTGCGGATACCGCCCTGGGCGCGAGTCCTTGGACGCATTGACGCCGCACCGGGGTCATCAGAACCCGCGGGCGCACTGGATCGCACTGAATCAGCATCGGGCGCACGCCCGAATGCAGCTGATCCAGGCGCGTGCTCGTGTGTCCCGGCGTCGTCTGTGGATTGTGGTGCAAAAGATATGGGAGGGTCGATTTCCCCCCCAGCGACGGACGCGTGCGAGCCAGTTGCCGCGCCCGGATGCGCCGCAGAAACATCCGCTTCGGGATCTGCTCCTCATACCTGCACCGGATCAACCTCGGGGGCTCCGTCTAGGGTGGACTGCATGTGATCATGCGCTGTTGGCACACTTTCTATGGGATTTTCTTCCGAATTTTCTCCTGCGGCTGCTGCATTTTCTTCCTGAAATACTCCCACACGATTAGTAGCACAGGCAGGAGGAACATGCACATCGTCACATATTTGTGCGCCCCTGGAATTTTTGCAAGGTAAAAGAAGTTCCTCGAGGCGAAAACGGGATCCGGCATTCGAATGTAATTTGATAAAAGGAAAAACTTGCTCATCAAAAATCACATCACGAGAAATATAAATGCGGCCAGCAGCAATATCTAAACATTTGAACCCTTTATGCATGTTACTATAGCCAAGAAACATGCATTGCTTGGATCTAAAAGCAAGCTTGTGATTGTTATAGGGGCGCAGGTTGGGCCAGCAAGCACACCCAAAAGTTCTGAGCGAATTATAGTCAACTTGTGACTTGAAGAGCCGTTCTAGGGGCGTGGTGTTGTGAATAACACGACTGGGAATCCTGTTGATGAGATAGGTAGCAGCTAGAAATGCCTGATCCCAATATTTGAGGGGCATAGAGGAATGTGCGAGGAGAGCTAACCCCACTTCAACAATGTGTCTGTGCTTTCGTTCAGCTGCTCCATTTTGTTGATGGGCGTAAGGACAGGACACATGATGACTAATCCCAACTTTGGAGAAAAATGAGTTTAATCTCTCATACTCCCCGCCCCAATCAGATTGAACGGCTAGAATTTTCTTGCCTAGCTAACGCTCAACTAGACTTTGGAATTCATGAAAACGTTGGAAAACTTCAAATTTATGTTTTAGAAGATAAATCCAGGTGACTTTGCTGTAGTCATCAATGAAACTTACGTAATACTTGTAATTGCCAAAAGAGTCTACAGCCGGCCCCCAAACATCAGAATAGACAAGCTCCAAAGGAGCAGAGGATTCACTCAAGGATCTTTGATAAGGTAGCTGATGGCTCTTGGCCATTTGACAAGAATCACAAACTGAATTTATTCTGGAACTAGAAGAACAAGATAACTTGTGTTTATTGACTACTTGATGAACTACTCCATATGATGGATGACCTAAACGATGGTGCCACATCTCCAAGGATGGCTCACTGTTGGACACACTAAGAGCTTGTTTATTCTTGATGGTCGACGCAGATAAAGGGTAGAGACCGCCCCTACATGTTCCTTCCAGGATGATTTTCTTCGTTGTTCGATCCTTAACGAAAAAGGAATTTGGATGAAACTCAAGATAAGCATTGTTGTCAGCAGCTAGCTTATGAACGGAAACAAGATTTTTTGTAGTGCTAGGAACATGAAGAACATTATTAAGGTAAAGGTCTCTACCAGGTGCGCGACAAATAGTATGACCGACATGTGCAATATCCATACCTGACCCATTGGCAGTGTGGATCTGCTCGCCACCATTGTAGCGATCACGAATCTGCAGCTTGTCGAGATCGCCCGTCACATGATCGGTGGCCCCAGTGTCCGTGTACCAATTTGAGTCAGCGCCATAGCCTCCATAGTTGGCAGCATTGGCACTCTTCTCTTCAGGAGCGACATAGTCTTCATCATAGCGGTAGTAGCGGTCGATGGCGTTGTGGTTGTCCCTCTTGCAAATTTGGCACTTATCCTTGGACCTGAAGTTGTTGCCGAAGCCTCCACGCCCACGACCGCGTCCTTATTGCCACGGCCACGGTTCCCGCGGCCACGGTTGGTGCGCCCACCACTACGGCCACGAGAGGCAGCATTCCCCGATGAGCCTGACGAGGATGAAGAGCCGTTGTAGAGGTTCAGGCGCTGCTCGAAGGCGAGCAGCTGGACGACAAGCTCGGTGACACTGATCGGCTCGGTACGCGCTAGAACGCTGGTGACGACGGAGTTGTACTCGAAGTCGAGGCCGGTGCAGATGAACGAGACAAGTTCTTCGTCGTCGAGGGGTTTTCCAGCCGCCGCCATCTCGTCGGCGTACCCCTTCATCTAGGCGATGTACTCATCAATGGACATTGCTCCCTTTTTCGTGGTTGCAAGCGCGATGCGTGTGTTCACCGCGCGCACCCGAGTTTGGGATGCGTACAGCTCCTCCAGTGTGCGCCAGATTTGGGCAGCAGTCTCACATCCTGAAACTTGTTTCAAAGCATCTTTAGAAAGCGATGAAACGAGGTAGCTGAATACCTGCTGGTCCTGGGCTAGCCAGACCGCATACGCCGGATTTGGCACTTTTTCTTTGCTCTCGCCGCCATCAACTTCTTTGGGCTGCGCCGACAGTGAACCGTCGATGTAACCGACGAACTGGGCACCACGGATTGCAGGAAGTACTTGCAGCTTCCAGATGGCGTGGTTGTTCTTGTTGAGTTTCTTCGTGATCGGAATGGCAAACGCTGCCAGAATGGTGACGCTGGTGCCGGCCATAGAGGACGGAGATAGTAGATGTGTTTAGAGGATGGCTCTGATACCATGTGAATTGTTGGGAAGCGTTGTCACTCCCGTAGGAGCCGCGTGTGTTAATATAGGAAGAAAGAGGCTCTTCCGTAGCTTACAAGAAAGGATCTCTGGTTGCTATACTTATCCAGCGTTTACAATAAATATGGAAAGCCTATATACGGTACCTCCAAGCTAGCCGTGATTTTCTAACAACCAGAGATCGAGTCAATTACAATTGTGCATGTTTCCTTGTCATGCACGTCAACACACGCACACAGCTATCGCTAACACGGTGCACGGCATGACGGGGCGCAAGCCCACGTTCGCCTTCTCCAAGGAGGAGGGACCGACGGCGCACGACGAGGCGGCGAGCAAGTTCGACCTCCCCGTCGACTCGGAGCACAAGGCCAAATCCTTCAAACTCTTCTCCTTTGCCAACCCACACATGCGCACGTTCCACCTCTCCTGGATCTCCTTCTTCACCTGCTTCGTCTCCACCTTCGCCGCCGTGCCGCTTGTTCCCATCATCCGTGACAACCTCAGCCTCAACAAGGCCGACATCGGCAACGCCGGCGTCGCGTCCGTCTCGGGCTCCATCTTCTCCCGTCTCGCCATGGGCGCCATCTGCGACCTACTCGGCCCGCGCTACGGCTGCGCCTTCCTCATCATGCTCGCCGCGCCGACCGTCTTCTGCATGTCGCTCATCGATGACGCAGCAGGATACATCGTTGTCAGGTTCCTGATCGGCTTTTCTCTGGCGACCTTCGTGTCGTGCCAGTACTGGATGAGCACCATGTTCAACAGCAAGATCATCGGCACCGTGAACGGCCTCGCGGCCGGCTGGGGCAACATGGGCGGCGGCGCCACGCAGCTCATCATGCCCCTCGTCTACGACGTCATCCACAAGTGTGGCGCGACGCCGTTCGCGGCGTGGCGCATAGCCTACTTCGTGCCGGGGCTAATGCACGTGCTGATGGGCGTCATGGTGCTCACCTTGGGACAGGACCTCCCCGACGGCAACCTCCGCAGCCTCCAGAAGAAGGGCGACGCCAACAAGGGCAAGTTCACTAAGGTGCTCTGGTACGCGATCACCAACTACCGCACCTGGATCTTCGTGCTTCTCTACGGCTACTGCATGGGCGTGGAGCTCACCACCGACAACGTCATCGCCGAGTGGTGCTGGTGCACTTCCCGCAGTGGGGATCCATGCTTCTTCCTCCCAGCGCCAGCGCCGACGAGGAGAGCTACTACACGTCAGAGTGGAGCGAGGAAGAGAAGGGCAAGGGCCTGCACAACGCCAGCCTTAAGTTTGCAGAGAACAGCCGCTCCGAGCGGGGCAGGCGCAACGTCGTCGTTGCCACAACTGCCACGTCGACAAACAACACGCCACAGCACGTCTAGTACGCGTATGCGTATACAGGACCGTACGTATAGTATATACGCACCAGTTTAATAAATAAGGTCGAGAGGTGCAAGTATGTACTCCTACGTATAGTGAGATGATTTTTTTTATATAATTTTCTTGTAACTTTCCTTGAAGCTCCACATTGATGTAGACGTCCATGGATGTGTGTGAGTGCTTGTTTCGCTAGCTTGCTGCTATAGATTGTAAAAAGTTGAATGGTAAACAATGGTAGCTGTTAAATCGTGGGTAGAAACTAGAGGATCATTTTCCTAAATTTGTATTATATCCAGTTCTCGATATTATCTGAAAAAAAAATAGTATCACAATGATGTCAATGTACATTGACCTGACACCAAGACACTGAGCCACATCTTTTGTCAGGAATTAGATCCAGTTCGATTCATAGTTCGCTCTGACACCGCAAAACTAATTATTGGAAAGGCAATTGGGTTGGAGATATATCGTTTGAAATAGTTTACCCTAGCCACAGAATGAAAACTTCATTCTCGATTCTACGAGAATTTTTATGGCCTCTGTCCACTCTATATATCCATCTATCTTACAATGTGGCATTATCCCCCACAAATGACCAATTCAGAAAATTAAGGCACCAATGAAAATAAATATCTTTTTGAAAAGTGCCTTAATTGTCTTCCTCCAATATGCATGTAGTCAATCTGATACAGTACTAAATTATTAATAAAATAAGGTTTTGTTTAATTTAGAAATAAATTTTGTTGACCTAGTTAACGGTATGAACTTGAGACCAGAGGGAGTATCGTATGAAGGCGACTGATGATAAACTAGCCATTTGCAGTGGGTGTAACTAATAAGCGATTCCAATAAGTAAAGAACTGGGCTGTTCTGCACAGTTATCAAAAATGAAACTTGTGCCAAATTTCCTCAAAAAAAAAAAAGAATGGAAAGGGCACTACATTTTTCTAACAAAAAGTTCCATTCACACTTCCTAGTTCCTTGGTGAGGAAAATGATAGTAGAACACATGATTACTTCACTCAGATAAAATGAACATTGTGTGCAAGTACAAATACAAACTGTTTTAACAAAGATGCCTATATATAGCACTGGTGCACTAAATATTCAACTAAAGGTCCTTCAAGCTTGCAGTGGCAGTGCAAGCATGCATCGTCTCTCTCTGTTACATAGATCTCTTCAAGCTTCTCCACGGACATGCATGCCGTCATCCTCATACGTGCTCAGGCGTGCTTGCAGCGGCCTGGATGGAATTCCGCTTGCCACGCTCGGAGCGGCTGTTCTCTGCGAACTTGAGGCTGGCGTCGTTGAGACCCTTGTTCTTCTCCTCCTCGTTCCACTCCGAGTTGTAGTAGTGCTCCTCGCCGGCGCCGGTACTGGGCGGGAAGAGCATGGATCCCCACTGCGGGAAGTGCACGAACACCACCGGCGTCGTGCACGCCATGATCATGATCCCCATGTACTCCAGCCCCCTACCGGTGGAGTAACGCGACGACGTGAAGAAGAGCAGCTGCGTCAGCCCCGCGCCGAAGTTGCCGCCGGCGCCCGTCATGCCGGAGATGATGCCGAGGGAGCGACGGGAGATGAAGGGGATGACGCCGAAGATGGCGCCGCACGCCGCCTGGGCGCAGAAGGAGAAGAGCACCATGGCGGTCACGGAGATGGGCAGTGTGCTGGCGCGGCCGAGCCAGAAGCAGAATGCGCCGCCGGCGGTCTGGAGGATCCAGATGTTCCAGAGCCGCGCGCGCATGCCCCAGTAGCGCGCGCCGAGGTCGGAGAGGAATCCACCCGTGGGCCGCGCCACGATGTTTGCCATGCCGAAGCAGGCAGCGATGGTGCCGGCGACGCGGAGGTCTAGGTCGAAGCGGTCGTACATGTACTCGGCGATGACGTTGTCGGTGGTGAGCTCGACGCCCATGCAGTAGCCGTACAGCAGCACGAAGATCCATGTCCGGTAATTGGTGACAGCGTACCAGAGCACCTTGGAGAACTTGTCCTTTTTGACTTCGCCCTTCTTCTGGAGGGTCCTGAGGTTGCCGTCGGGGAGGTCCTGCCCCAGCGTGAGCACCAGGATGCCCATCAGCACGTGCAGCGTCCCTGGCACGAAGTAGGCGATGCGCCACGCCGTGAACGGCGTCGCGCCGCACTTGCGGATGACGTCGTAGACGAGCGGCATGATGAGCTGCGTGGCGCCGCCGCCCATGTTGCCCCATCCGGCCGCGAGCCCGTTCACGGTGCCGATGATCTTGCTGTTGAACATGGTGCTCATCCAGTACTGGCACGACACGAAGGTCGCCAGAGAAAAGCCTATCAGGAACCTAACAACGATGTAGCCCGCCGCGTCGTCGATGAGCGACATGCAGAAGACGGTGGGCGCCGCGAGCATGATGAGGAAGGCGCAGCCGTAGCGCGGGCCGAGAAGGTCGCACACGGCGCCCATGGCGAGACGGGAGAAGATGGAACCCGACACGGAGGCGACGCCGGCGTTGCCGATGTCGGCCTTGGTGAGGTTGAGGTTCTCCCGGATGATAGGGACGAGAGGGGCGGCGGCGAAGGTGGAGACGAAGCAGGTGAAGAAGGAGATCCAGGAGAGGTGGAAGGTGCGCATGTGCGGGTTGGCGAAGGAGAAGAGCCTGATGGACTTGGCCTTGTGCTCCGAATCGACGGGGAGGTCGAACTCGGTGGCGGCCTCGTCGTGCGCCGTCGGCCCCGCCTCCGTGGAGAAGGCGAACGCGGACTCGCGGCCCGTGACGCCGTGAAGCGAGCTCCCAGGCGCACCGACCTCCATTTTTGTCCTCTGTGTGTTTCAAGCAACTAAGCTCTGCTTCAGTAGCGAGCTATAGGTGTTTGCAGGGAAGGAGATGCTTGTTGTTGTTGTTGAGCTGTGCTTGGCATCCATTCCTGCGTCGATAGGTAGGTTATTTATAGCAGTCTTGATCTGAAATTAACAATGTCCATTATTGGAACTGACGGAAGCGGGAACGGATCAAAATTAAAACGATGTATCAGATGTGAACTGAGCTCTGGAATAAGAAAGTCAATGGAACGCCAGATACTCACTGAACTGGCAAAAAGAATGAGCAAGCAAAGAAGACGGATACCTCGGCGCCGCATCACCGGAGCTTCAGTGGCCTTATCCCATGGGATCAGCCAAGGATCAGAATCTGCTGGGGCTGGGTGCGTGTCCAGAATTGAGCAGCGTATCATCATTTTTATTTTTATTTTTTGACTTTTAAAAACTACGTTTGATCACTCATTTTATTTATTTTTTTTAAATATAAAAACAAACAAATCATATTTATAGTATTTTTAATGATAAAATAATTAACAATAAAATAAATTATAATTTTACAAATTTTTTGAATAAAACGAGTGGTCAAACTTGAAGTCTGAAAGTAAAAAAAAAAAAATGATCTATATCTATTTATTTATGAGACAGAGGGAGTATTGTTTTTGTCCTCGGCTTGGCGACGACAACGACGAGTTTCATTCTCCCCTGCTGATCCATCTTCAACATTGCCGACCTGCCGCCGGTCTTCTTACAGACATTCTGTCTAGCTGTATGCTGCGAGAATAACGTCACTTGATCCTTGGTAAAGTCAAGTGTTGTTAAGTAGGGGATTTCTTCAGCTAACAATATATAATTAAGCATGTTTTTAACTGAACCAATTAAAGCAGCAGGCTAGGTAAGCAAAGTAGAACCACACGGTGCCGACTTGCAGCGTGCATCATATCTATCCTTTCCAGCAACCCTACGGCCGGTTCGATACTCATTTGGTCAAGTTCTTATTTCTTTATTTCAGTTCAAATTGCAAATTTCAAGCATGTACACTTGCAGAGAGCTGCAATGTCAACGAAGATGACATCGATCGCATTTCCGGGGAGGGAATTGAACACCAACGGAAGAAGGTAGACGTCGAGGGCAGTTGTAATGCGGCCCCATGAGGTCCCAAGAACATTAGTGGACTGATGATTTCCTAAAGAGGTAATTATCGGTCCCTTGATGTCCCATGAAATATTTTGTTTCCTTTTTAAACTTAAGCCCAATCGATTCGTGCCTAGTTATAGAAGACGATTTATATATATGTATACAGGTAGCGGTATACCTGACCCTTTGAACTTATCAGGGCTATCGAAACAACAATAATGTACTGCTAGTATATATGATAAGCTACCAATGGTCGACCCTGTGGTGTTTAGTGCATTGCATACAACTTCCTTGCATTGCCTTCTCGCCGTCCATCCATGAATTGAATAGGCAAGTCAGCCAGCACGTTGCTGTCAATTGTGTTCATGGCATATCAACTAATAACAAGTACTCCCTCTGGGTTTAGTTAAATGTCTTTGACCAATAATTTATTGTCCACACGTCACCAACGTTTGTGACCCTTCAAGTTTGCACTAGTAAACTAGGCTACAAAAGGAAACGCATACAGTAGTACATGGCTCCTGAGTATATTGTGGTAATAAGTTAGGCTAAAAATGAAAAAAGAAGCTCGGGTAGCGAATTTCATTGTCTCCAGATCGGCATACTGGGGCCGGTGGATCGACAACGACCCCGTCCCCGGTGCCTTCTTTGTCAACTTCGGTCACCAACTCGAGATCGCCAAGGGGCTGCTCAAGCGCGTCGCCGTCCCCAACTCAGCGGCGCCAAGGACTTCATGAACATCTACAACCTGATTACCACAGAAATAATGGCTAAACATATCACTGTAATCCTGATTTACACGCACGCCACTATCTCATGAGCGGCTGATAGCGCTGCTGTACTGTAATAAAGGCTACAACTGCTGTTGGAATAATGGATGGGAATGAATTATTATCATGAGCGACTAAGCCTTGACTCCTATAATTTCATTGCAGCTTCAAATGGCACCGCCATGCCACCTAAGAGCTAGTTTCCCTTTTGCATAAGCTACAGAGAAACCAATAGAAGAAAAGTGGATGCTGAAGAATTCTCACATATGGCTTGGCCGTCTTTTGCCACTGTCAGTCCTCAGTTTCTTGGCTGGCTTGGCCCACTGGATATCTCCGATGCCGGGTGATGATGAATTGCCCCCGTGATCCGTTTGCTGCAAAGAATGTCCACCCCACCCAGCACCAGCAGAATGCAACAATTGCTGGGAGGGGTGTGGATCTCTTTGGAATGGAGTCCTGGCACTTCTTGGCGAGGGCGCTGGCCCTGCCCGCCCAGGGTTCCCTGGTGACAGTGGTCCAGCCCGGCCTGAACTGGACGGAGACCCAATGCTGCTCCTTGCCCGGTCTTGTCTTTTCTTCTTAACAATGACAAGGTCACTAGGGTGAATTAACCCAGCACCATCCAGGAGCTGGTCCCTGCTACCAGATCCAGAATGCCTGGAATCTCTCTCAGGTCTCGTGGAACTGTGGCTCCGGCTAGGAACCTTGTTAACTGATGAGGGTTGATTATGCCTTTTATGTCCTGATCCATGCTGCTCTGCTTCACTGGTGCTAGATCGACGCTTATGTCCTGAAGAGGTGTGCTTTGTCGATGGGTCGGCGGCACTACTTGCAGCTCTGCCTGGATTCACAAGTGACAACGCATTCTTGGCTTCTCTGAAATCTGAGTCTGGGAATGCAATTTTCATTATATTGAAGAACAAGGTATGGAGTGTCTCAGCTTCTATTCGTATCTGCATTTATTTGCATAAAGTTAAAAATCTATCAGGCTACATCACCAGCCAAAAAAAATCACAATAGAAGCACGTGCTGGTCGCCTTATTATACCATAACATGACAATAGAGTTACCTCATGTCTGTAGCTGAAATGCTGAACCACACTTTTCAACATCTTCTCCATATCTCCTATGAACTCCGTGACAGCACCATACTCAAACCCATCAACTCGCTGTTCAATCTTCTGCAGGTCAAGGGTGATGCCAGCCGCACCTTTGAATGAGGAATTCTCATTCCTCCTCCACCAAGATGATATATTAGGTATGATTTTTTGACCCTCTTTGTCGATTCTCCTCCAGAGCTTGCTTATCACATTCTTGCACTGCAGGAATTGTTGTTGACAACAGCTATACTTTAACGAGCAGAGCAAATACATACAAATAAAAGATACAAACTAATATGCCAAATGACATGCGAAAGCCACAAAAAAGGAAGACAAAAAAAAAATCCAGATAAAATGATACCAAGCTGGCAAGCTCTAATGACACATCCATAAAATAATGCTAGCATTTCAATTTCTAAAATGAGTGTATCAGTTAACTGAAAAATAAAAAACAGAGAATAGCTGCCACTGTCTGTAATATCCAACTTTCACTTTCATGTGACTCACAAGTAATGCTTTAAAAAAAATATATAGTGTTTCTGGCAGATGCCATGAAAACAAAACTACATTTGCATCCAAAGTTCCTTCAGAGTCATGTTATAAATCAGCCAAATTGCAATAGGATACAAATAGCTGAAGTTTCTGCTTACCTTTCTCTGCATACTGTCAGACATCTTTGCCCGACCGACATCTGGCGTAGCGCTGTCAATCGCCTTACCACTCCAATTTTCCTTGGATCGCTCAGCAAATCCCTCACCAGACCCAGACAAGTAAGTCAATCCACCTGTCCTAGAAGCAGGTGATACCTTCCTAGATGGCATGTTGCGTTTCTGTTTCACTATGGGATGAATTGCATTTTGTTGCCTGGCAACTGGTTCAGGAAAAGCATGAGTATCTTGCTCAAACTTGAACTGTGAATCATAGTCACCATCCCCTTGAAATGTAAGATGAGCACCATGCTGAGGGAAGACCCCATCACCAGATCTATCTTCCTGCTTTTCTGCATTTGATCTTGGACGAATACGAATACTTCGTTTGCGTTTTATTTTTGGTTGTAGAACTTGTTCATCCTCACCATCATCACGCTCATGATTCCAGCTCCCTGATTGCTGGAGATCCATATGTGAATCCCCTGAGAATGCAATCTCACCATCTTCTATGTCATCTGGCTGCAAATAACAAGTTAAAAGAATGATGTTTCAGTTAATTCACACAGAAAGTCAAGCAAGGAAAACACATTTATAACAATATGTTAACACATACATTTCTTTTTGAGATGGCGCCTGGGCGAGCATCTAATGCAGATAGAGACCGTAATTTTTTTGAAGATGAGGAAGGCCCAGGAGGTGGTAATCTTCTGCTTCCTGATGAAGAGCCTGTGGAACCAGCTTCATCAGGCCTATTAGCTTTTCCACCTCTTAACCCACCAGGAAAATCATATCCATCATCATCATTAGGCTCTTCTTCCTCTGATTCATCTTTGTTATCAGGCACTGAATCATCATTGTCCTCATCTTCAAATTCCCCTTCTTCAGGCAGGGATGAGTTGTTCCTCTGTTCAGAATCTTCATCAGATTCCTCAAGATCTTCATCGTCAATCTCCCTGTAGATAGAATACTTGCCAGAACTCTTTGCCCGCCCCCTTCTTTTCTCCGGTGTATCATTAGTGCCTAAAGCAATGCCACCAGATGCCATATTTTTTGAAGGCTTATTAGATAAACTTGCCACAACAGCATCTACTTCAGTGGAGCTAGCGCGAAGCCACTTTGGAACCTGATTATGTTTCATCATATCCCCTGTCCAACCATAATCTTCATCCATCTGATCAAAAAGCTCAACTTCTTCCTCAGTTCGAGCAATCATACGATTTACTTCCTGTAATGAAGGAACATCATGAAGTGTTTCTTGATATCTCTCCTCATCATGCAGGAGTGTCTCCAAAGTCATCCGCCTTTCTTCATGGGTTGTTCTTTGATCAAAACGACCAGCATTGATGACTTCATCCGCCATATCAATTTTGTATTGTTGGATATTGTTGCGGATGAGACTTTCGATTGATCCCATGTATCTGTCTTTTCCAGCAAGATCATCCTCAAAGTCTCCACTCCCTCCATTTCGTAACTCATCCTCTTTCTGATAACTCGAGATGTTATCAACAACAGCCTCCATGTAGATAACCTTTACCTCCCGAGTCTGCCCTATACGATGGGCCCTAGCAACTGCTTGCTCTTCATTTTGTGGATTTGGGTCAGGGTCATATATTATAACAGTGTCCGCACTCTGAAGATTCAGACCTCTACCAGCAGCACGAATACTAAGCAAGAATATAAAACAATCAGAATTAGGCCTGTTGAAGTCAACAATTGCCGACTCTCTATCTTCCAAGCTAGTTGTTCCATCAATTCTCCTGTAGACCAGGTGTCTCCATTGCAAATAGTCCTCCATGATATCAAGAAGTTTTGTCATGGTGCTAAAAAGGAGTACACGGTGGCCTGCCCTATGAAGCTTAATAAGAATTCGATCAAGATTCCACAATTTGCCACAAGATCTGACCATAAAATCTTTCCCGCAATTCAAAAAAGGATATGACAGCAGAGGATGGTTACAAACTTTCCTGAGCTCCATGCATTTGTTATTGAGATTCTTAGATGTCTTGACCTGGTACATCGGATTCCTTTGAGCACGCTTTTTCTCATCCTCTGGATCAACTCTTATGGTGCCAGTAGATTTGATCCAGTCATATATAGCACCTTGAATGGCAGACATCCTGCATCTTAAAACAATGGAATCCTGCAATGATATGCCAGATATTAGTGTTGCTACATCAACGAAGTTTCAAGTGAATTACAAGGGAAAATAAATGGCACCTTCCGTGGGAGTGAACCTTCAACATCTTCCACGCGTCTTCGTAGCATGAAAGGTTCTAAAATCTGATGCAACCTGTGAATAATTATTACTTTCTTTTCAGTTTCTAGCCAATCATCATCTTCTTCACTATGTGTAGGACCATCCCTCTGAAAAGGCTTAGAGAACCAATCCTGAAATGCCTTACTACTGTCAAATACTTCTGGAAGCAACAGATTCAGCAGGGACCAAAGCTCCTTGAGATCATTCTGTATTCATCATCAGATAAGGCATCAAATAACAACCATGAACATTTTACAACAAAAGGGGTAAATGACAAACATGCTAAAATAACCATTGGAGAAGCTAGAGCAGATAATACTCCCAGAGTCCCATTGACTAATAGCAATGCATAAATTTACCGAGTGTTTTCAATAAAAATTGCTTTGTTCTGTCATTTTGACACATGTGCATGTGAACCAGGGAGGATGTGCAAAAAAGGAAACTACACTACCAGAATTGAGAAAAAAGGACTTGAATCATTACAGCAGCAGAAGCAACCTCAAACTAAATGATGGTGCAGATATATAGAAACAATAGAAGCACAAGTTATTTGTTTTACCTGTAGAGGAGTGCCAGTGAGGAGGAGGCGTCGCTGGCAACGATAGCGATCAAGATCACGTGCCAAGACTGAATCTCTGTCCTTCATCCTCTGTGCCTCATCAATTATAATGTACTTCCAATCAATTTTTGACAGCTTGGAACGATCGAACATAACAAATTCATAAGTTGTTACAAGAATATTAAATTTCATAGCCAAAACCTCCTGTAAGATAGACAGTATAAGAATATTAGGAAACAAAAAAAACAAGAGACAAAAGGAAATACATTAAGTCCAGTCAAGAAATAAAATGGGATCAACTAAAAGCACCCAGGGAACTGATAAATACCAACCCTTATATTGCACCCAAATGTACCAGCATAGGGAATGATCAGCACAACAAAAAATAATACAGTGCCTTAAGCAAATTAGTTTGCTTTGACGAAGTAATCCATGCTGGATAATGCATTTTATCTACCTTTTCTTTCAGGATTGCATTAGCTGGCAAAGAAATTGTCTTTATGCATGTACCTCATCAAAGATGAATGATTATACTCCTTCCAATCCGAAACAGAGTCTTAAATAGAAAAAAAAAACAGTCCAAGTGTTTTGTGTATAGTCTGTCTTTAATCATCATAAGGTTAATAATAAAAAGTATAACATGATATCTAGGAGGGAAAATACAGGTGAGATACTGAAAACTTGTTAAAGCAACAGGAGGCTTAAGGTAACGAGTGTGTTAAGTGTATGTAGCATTTAACCCAAAGGCACTCTGGGTTTTGCATTTGTGTTTTCTTTCTCCTTTTTAAACGAAATGACACATAGCTCTCCTGCATTGCTCGATAAAAAAGAAAAAGCTACTTACTTGAGAGAACAACTTGGCCCTTTGATCCTTTGCACCAACATAAAAGATGCAAGATGCAGATGGCAACCAGTTTAGCAGTTCACTCTGAACAAGAACAGAAATCACAGAAAAAATGTAAGATTCTAACCAACGGCATAAAAACTACAAATATATCCTCAAAGCATGACAAGAGATAGTACCTTCCAATTGACTAAGACAGCGTTTGGTACTATTATGAGATGCGGGCCATAGTTCCCTTTAAACTCCATCAAGTATGCAATCAAAGCCATAACCTGCTTAAGAAAATAGCACTGCTGTGAAACAAATCCTAGCAGCATTGCAGTGAATGAAAGGGAGCATAAATAATAAGTATCCTGATGTAATAAGACTCAATGGGACTAGGAGAAGCAAGGAATGTTACGCACCTGTACAGTCTTGCCAAGACCCATCTCATCAGCCAAAATACCATTCAACTTGTTATTGTACAGAGAAAGCATCCACTGAAGGCCCACCTGAGCAATTTGACAAATCAAATAGTAAGATTTTCTGTGACGGGCCATAATTACATTGAATATGAACAGTTCAGTCGAAGGTAAATGTCCTACCAACTGGTAGTCCCTTAAAGTTCCTGCTCGCAACAGTGATGGCTGCTTTGTAACTCTCTCACTCACAGCATGAGCTAAATTATAGTATCTACAAGCACGCAAATAAAACAAATGCTTAACATTAAGGATGAAAAATTGTTTGAAGTTTACATAAATCTACAAACAATATCTTAAAGTCATAAGGAATAACTGCATTCTAAATCAGAAAGAAGAAAATGCATCCAGAACTAATTCCATGTGCATATATTCACAGATTAATATTGACCAAGGAAACAAACTATTTCAGAACAACTTTTCAGTCCATTTCTTACTTGTTATCAGATATACTATCCCTTGGTGCATTCATCTCAGAGAATGTGTTCCTTATCATAACCTCTTGACCAGCACATTGTGCAGCAGTCTTCACTTCTTCTTCAGAGAGACCCTGTAAGACAAGCATAACATTTGTTATATGACAGCAAAGAACCCTCTCCAAAGAGTGCAGCAAAAAAGATATGCACACGAGACATTAAGCCATAAAAGTATGTGCTACAGTCTATGGAGGTATGCTATCTAACAATTAGAAACAATAGAAGAAAGGAAAACATTACAATTTCACTTAGCTATTTGAAGCAAAGAAATGCTAATATACCTGCGCCCGTGCAACAGCTGCAGCAGCATTTGCTGCCTCTTCTACCTGCTGCTGATTCTTGGCAGCAGAAATTTTCCCACCAAGTTTATAAAGGTATTCTTCAGTCTGGGTCAGAAAAGAAGATAGAACATTGTATCTTTGAGCTGCATCACCAGGAACACTGGTCTGTTGTTCCAATAATATTTGACGATATCTTTCCACATCGTTGTTTTTCAATGCCTCCATTCTTTTATTCCTATCATCGTCTTTCTTCTTTGAAAATTCCCTCAACATCCTTTCATGGTACTTAGCCACCCCTCGGTTACGAGTTATTCGTGCATCACGAATAGCCCAATGTGCCTCCAAGAGCTTCTTGCGCCATTGGAAGATGGATTTAAGCTGCTTCTCTCTTGAGGCTTTTTGCATCTGCTGAACTTGCCTTGCAAGTTCAACCCGCTGACGCTCACATTGTCTGACAAATTTTCTATATACCCTATCAGGCATTGCCATTATTTCTTGTTGCTCCTGTTCAACTTCATCTCTTAGACGAGCCTGATGCTCTAGGAGTTTGAGCTTTTTTTCTTCAATCTGTAGCCTCAATAAAAGATCAGGTCGGATCCTTTTCCTATCTAGATTAATTGAAAGCAAACAGCTGATCTTTTTCAAGTTACATTCTCGTTTCTTGCCTAGAACTAGTTTGCCTTCCTGAGCTAACAAATCTTTCACATCATAACCTAGCGATAGATTACTGTTGTAATTAGCAGATCCCGTGGAATCATGTCTTCTAGTGAAGGATGGGAAGTCGAATAATGGACCATGATATTTTCTTGGAACATCTCTTGGAGCTGGGGCACTGTTCGTGGAGCCAGCCCTTTTTGCCTGGTCAGCATCTGCTGAACCACTTTCCACTGGCAAAGATTTCCCCCTCTCAGCACTGTAATCACTTGTTCCAGGTGTTCTCTGGATGCCACGTTCTGGTTCCTGCTCAGATTTAACCATGTTCATGCTGCTGCGCTCTGGTGCTGAAACTGGTCCAATTCTAAGGGGCTCCTTCGGTGAAGCTTTCAGCACTTGCATTGCACCAGGACCACAGGCAGAATTAGCTTTGTCTTCTGAAGCAGAAGCCTCCTCTTTTGGTAAACAAGGCATCTTAGACAATGCAGAATTTTCAGGAACTTTATCACCACCCTCCATTTGTTTTCCATGATTATCAGCAACGCTTACACTAGGTCTATCACAATTAGGCGCTGCCGAAGATCCCAAAACCTGTTGTCCTTGCGAATCAGACGGCTGCCCAGATATGATTAACTCAAGAACTTCTGGCGGGAGTGTACGATCACCACGCTGAAATCAATAGATGTAATTAGAGGACAAAAGAGAATTGCAACATTATCATGTCAGCAAGATTAGAACAGAAGATATAAACACAAAAATAGACTAGAAGTACCTTCAAACGCCGAAAAGCTAATATCTGAGCTTTGAGTACTTTAAGTTGATGTTTTGTGAAACCTGTTTGCGACCGACCACCTTGAGTTGGAGCCTGTGACCCTCCTGTTCCACCAGGAGTTGTTGTGGGAGCAGGAGCAGCACCTTGGTTAAGCTGTTGCTGTCTCATATACTGCATTTGCATTGCTTCTGAATTTGCAAGGATATTTTTTGAGTTGGACTGCTCAGGAACCTTATTCACATGTCCAGAAGTTTGAGACATCTGCATCGACTGCCCAGCATTGCCCACTGTCATAGGTGGCCTCATAGCCCTGTCACTGTAGCCATCCCTATTATGGGCAGATAACTGCTGTTGCAAGTTGCTCAGATTCGCTATCTTAGCCTCTTCTCCACCAGCAACCGAGGAATTAGGGGGGAGGGGCTGCCGGAGCTTCAATGAGGCACTCTGACTGAGAACATTTCCATGTCCTGCAGAGTCACTGTTCACCTGCGAGGGTGATGCTTGCTGCTGATGCGCAACCATATTTGACTCATTCTGCTTCTGCATAGTTGCCATCCTGGACTGCCACATTGGTAGGAGTTGAGAAATTGCACTCATGTTTGCAGGATTGGACAGGTCTAGGTTGTGCTCCTTAGCCCATGCTAGGATGGATTGAAACTGCGCTGGTGTCAACGGGTTACCACCAGCATTGCCCATGGGTCTGATCATAGCGGCTGGCGGCATTTGCTGTCCAGACACCCCTTGATGAGGCATAGGAGGCCTCATATCACCACTTCTTTGGTCATTGCTGCTTGGATGTCCCTGCTCTTTCTGCATGTCTGCCTGCTGGAGATGCTCAGACTGCCGCTTAAACATCTGAGCCTGAAGGGGCATAAGCTCCTGCATCTTTGCCGGGTTGTTGTTAACCATATCCTGGTCCCTTGTAGATGGCCCGGCCCCACTCATTTTAGCCTGCTGCTGCTGTTGATGTTGCTGGAGAAGCGCTGCGTTGGACTTCTGCTGCTGCTGCTGCTGCTGCATCACAAACTTTAGGTAGGCTTGCTGCTGCATTGCAACCTGATTGTGCACCTGACCACCAACCATGCCCTGTTGTCCACCGGACTGGGGCATGTTCCTCTGCCCTTGGATAGTTGGCATCGGACCAGAGGACTGAGGAAAGCTGCCGCCTGCAGGTACTCCCATCATGCCATGGGGTGAGCCAGATTGGAAGGCTTGCTGCTGTTCATGGTGATGCATCACTCCCTGCAGAGCAAGGTGACACGTTCAGAAGCCTGGAACCCACAAAAACCACATAACGGATAGAACAGAATTGGAACATTGCAGCTTAAGAATTCTCGACAACAAACGACAATGCAACATCAACGTCAAAGAGCAGAATTTCAAGGTATCAATCAGAAAACTCAAACTGAATCACGAGTGAAGTCCCAAATAGACATCAATCAAACCCAAATCGAGCACCCGATCAACAAAACACAGTTGGGACCAAGTCAGCAATTCGGAACCCTTCGGCCACCCCGAAGAACGAGCAAGACGAGACAAGACAAGCAAGCAGACGCACTGGCACTCCCCTGGAGAAGGAGACCGTTTGCTGGAAGCCCACGTAAGGACGCCGCCTTTTTTCGCCGGACGACGGGACGAGCCGGATTTTTTTTCCCCCACGAATCCCAACAACCACACGCGCGCGCTTCCCCGAGAAAAACCCACTCAGAATAAATTCAAATCCCAAGTAGTGCAGAGGTGGGGCAGGCAGATGAGGCTTTTTACCTGGGTCCTAAACCCTAGCTGCTGCTGTAGCTGCGACGAGGCCGTCGGTGTCTGCTGCTCCGGCTGCGGCGACGTCGCCGGCGAGCCCCTCGAGCTGCCGGAGGGGCCCCCGCTGTTCTGCATGGTGGCAGGTCAAGGGGGGTCCCAGGAGGGGACGGAAGCTTCTAGATCTGGCCGATTTGGGGTTCCTTCATACGCCCGCGGCAGATCTAGGTCGATGGGGCAAGTGCCGACCCACGGGCCGCCGGATCTACGCCGGGGACGGCCGCCGGTGAAGAGGCGGGGGTGCTCCGGTGCAGGCGGTCAAGCCCCAATACGGGTTTGGGAATGGAGATTTTCTCGTCGGGTTTATTATTTTTTTTTTTTATTGCGATTGCGATGCGTGCCTGCAAGGGAAGGGGGAGAAGATGGAACGGGATAGGCTGCCGTACTACTCGGGACTGCTGGGTCACTGGTAGGTGGGTTCCAAAATTTATTCGGCAATACATCTGCGCGGTAGGGGATTCGTCGCGAGTGGTTCAATCACAAATTAACATAGGGATTCGAGTCACCTGCATTGCAAGTCAAAATTCACTAAGCTACTGTAGATGAAATTTATTCAATTTTTTACCCTTAGATCCAGATCCAATGGCTCACATTCAATGATACGGGGACACATAAATAGCGACGTGCTACAGTGAATCTGCTAGTACAGGAAATATGATGCATATTTTCCTTCCCCTGGAAAATGCATACTGCTATAGCAATACTCACCTTTTAATGTAGCACTATCTACAGTTCTTTGAATTGAACTCTTCAATTCAAAGAATCTGCACCCATTACATAGAGATCTTAGGTTTTTATACTAAAAACAGTTTGAATGGGGTAATAATTTGCATGAAACACCTCTATGAATTATCAATTGCCATTGCAGCGGGACATGATGGATACATCTTTATTTCAAATTAGATACAAATGTTTTAGACATAGGCAAAAACAATCAAGAACAATAGAAATAATGACTTTATCACCCTCACTGATCATATGTAGTCCGTGTCAATTGGAAAGAGAATGCCACGAAGAGTATCGCGAGAAAAAGAGGTGTCAATTATTTTTACTAATGACACCAACGAAAGGTGGTTACCGAAATCGCCTCGCAACGCAAGAATGGCATGTAAGTTGCAAATTTTTTTGACATTAGAATGTCATCTAATTCTACGTTGCAATGCCATCTAAAATATTGCAATTCATGTCTCATTATATGGACCATTTTGATGAGGTAAATGGATACTATCCATGATATAGAGTTATATCGACCATTTGATGAGGTAAATAGATACTGTCTATGATATAGAGGGTGCATTCACTGTGATTTTTTTAAGCTGTGACTGCCGCTTGTGTCGCTACAGTGATAGTAAAAAAATACTACAAAAATCAGATCCGAACGGGTCTAGAAGCATCCTATAAGTGGAAATTTACGGTAGGAGTACTTTTTTCCTTGTGTGAAGCCTGAGCTAAGAAAGGTGAAACCTTTCTGTGATTTTAAGCGGTGATCAATAGTATCTCTTAAAAAAGAAAACATGTTTCGTGAAGAAATAATCCATAAAATCACCTATTTTCCATACTTCTTCCTCGTGTTCGATTCATTTATACAGAGTGCAGCAGGTCGGTTTTACAGAAGGAACACACACGCATGGGGTATAAATTATATTTTCATAAATTTTTAATAAAACGAGCGGTCAACTGAGGAGTATTCAGTGCATTAACTTCACTTGGCCTGTTGATGTTCCGCAACGACACTTCAGTGTAAATCTCAAAGAGAAAGATCACAGTAGTACTATCTGAATACTGAATTGAACGGATGATCAAAGTCCTCACGTACATTCGTTACTCCCTCAGTCCTAATTTAGAGCGTCTTTGCTTCTTAGCTACTGATTTTCAGCAGAATTAAAGAACTTCTGCTAAATGCTATTTTTCAAGAGAAATGATTCTCGTTTTATTTTGTAAAGTGATTATCTAAAAATAAATCAAAGAGTTGAGAGTTAAAAAAATAGTTTCAGGAGCTCTATCAAACTGACCTTTTAGTTATGGTTCTAGATCCGGATACGAAAATTAGAAAAAAAATGAAAAGATGAGATGCGCTGAAAACAAAGAGAAAAATGATAGAAATATAAATATATTAAAAATAAAAAAATGCATTGAGAAACAAAAATAATAAGTAATTTAAAACGGAGAGAGTAAATCCGAGCTGAAGCTGATGAAGCCCTAGTCTATTTCGTGTTCATCAGAACATAAGAACTCTCCTCCTCTAGTCGAGGGTTGTAGTCTGATGGCTGCAGCTTTTAATCTTGGTGGGGGAGTTGATCAATCAATAGTAGTAGTATAGATTAGTTAACCATAATGCATGTGTGGACATTCAGAGATCTGATAGATATTCAGAAGCCTGCAGAATATCTTGGCTTGGGGTGAGCGTATACAATTTGCCTCTTGCAAACCACTGGAGTTGTGCTAAAAGTAGGCATCTGACGAACTCCTGATCCTGCTGACACTGCGCTTGGATATGTCGAGCATCATCAGCGAATGTTCCATGGCTCACCAACATATATACTCCTAACTGCTAGTAATAATATCTTAAACGCACAACATTAAATAATCTGCTAATGCAAATGTGAAAGTACACTGAAGAACGTCGAGCTACCAATAAAACAGTGTTTATCCTTAGAGAACTACCGTTGCTTGAATATGCAGTTTGCAATGTTCAGTTGCGATAGCCAACATGACAACGAATTATTGCGGGAAAAGATGCAATACTGTAAAAATATTTATAGTACAATTTATCCAAACCAGAGCAATTGCATATAAGGTCATACTCCAAGCGTATATAAGCACATTAATCCCATCCTCCTCAAGGAGAGGTGACCAGCACAGTGTTTGGCACCTCCAATCAGCCAGGTAGGAGTACATCACAAGCAGCTAGGAGTATTTCTTACAGACTCAAGGTCATATGCCATACAGATGTCGATAACCCTACATCTCTCAGATCATAGATATAACCTATGGAAGAAATAATCCACATAGGTCTACCCTGGCTGCTGTATCAACATCACTAACTAGTCTAACTATACCGACTCCCTTACAAACTCCAATATTTTCCCTTGCAGCCATGTGCTGAGGATCTGCTTTAACAAGTCTGAGTATCCTGTCCACTGTAACTGTTATGCTGGAAGAACAGAGTCCTACCATTACACCAGTATTAATAAAACAGAAACAGTAAGCCTGAAGAAATAACAGGATCCCAAAATATGATGGAAAATGTTTACAAAAACCACATGCAGAAATCGATTGTTGCCATTTTTAATTCAATTCACAGCTTATGTTTGCTCAGAATCTCGATCAGTTTGGAAGTAATCATGGAAGGGGCAACTTTTCAGTACTTTCAGTACTCCCTCTATTTTTAAATTGTTGTCGTTAGAACAACAATCTTAGTTCAAAAATGAACTATATTTGTCGTCCTAACGACAACAATTCAAGAATGAACAGACTAGTTGCCTTCTCAGATACCGTCCTTGTAAATGTCATCACAGCAAACAAGCAACGACAAATTCAAAAAGGCATTATGTGAGATCGATGAAATGCAAGGTGTATTCAATCTAGTAGAATGGTGAATCGAATTTGCTCAGACATTTGTCTCAGTCCAGGTATAATCATGCAAGGGAGTGCCTTGCTCAGATACCGTCCTTGTACATGTCATCAGTGCAAAAAAGCAGGAAGGAAATACAACTGAAGCACAGAGAAATCAACCTAATGTGTGAGGATGGCCTGACTTTGCTCAGACATGTTGTCTCAGATTAGGTATAATCATGCGGGGATCTATGCCTCGCTCAGATACCGTCCTAATAGATGTCATCATAGCAAACAAGCAGAGAGGTGAAATAGTGAAACACGAATTTTTTTAAAAACATTTGGCGAAGTAGATCTGAACTTCTTACTAATACAATCATAAGAGTGATGGATTGGATTTGCTCAGACATTTTTGTCTCAGATTAGGTATAATCATGCGTTGGCTGACAAAAGCTCGCTCATATACCGTCCTTGGTGTAGTCATCACAGCAAATCTAATCTAGCTATAAACAAACGAACAACACAAATACTACCAGGTAAACTTATAAACTCTACATTAGCCTAAAACAAATCAAGCATAATACAATGACAATACGATTCATCTTTAACACAGTATCTACAGGTCAACTTTGGCCCAGAAACGAATCCCCATTACTTAGATCCGGCAATCAATCAATCAATCTACTGATGATTCAAAGAAAATGAATAGAATAAAACAGAAGAGGCGCGCCGTCGAATGGATGAATCGTGAGATTAAGGGATGGAAAGCCGGCGAGCGGTGGCTGCGGAGGAAAGTCTGGATGTAAGCGGGCGGCGGCGGCGGCGGCTGGAGTAGGGTTGGGCGAGATGGGCGGAGGGCGCCTGGCTTTATGCTAGCGGCGAACTGGAGGTCCTGATTTATGCACAAAAGTCTCTTCATGTTTTAGTATTATCCTGCTTCTGCGATGGATTTGCCTCTTCGTGAATAATTTATTGAATAAAGTATAAAGTAGGTACTTATCTGCATAAGATCCCATTATTTAGCATAGCCGTCCCGCGGGGATGATCCTAATAAAACGCTAAAGCGAAGGGGTGAAAGAGAAAAGTGAACCCCGAACCCTAACCCCATGGAAGCTTGGCCGCCTCTCGCCCCTGCGCCCGCCGCCACCTCCGGCGATGCGGCTCCTTCGCCCCCTGCCTCCGGAGCTTGGGGCGCTGCGGCTTCGGCGCAGCGAAAGATCGTGGCGGAGGACTCGGCGGCGCAGGCGGTGAGCCGCCTCGTGGCGAGCTGCGCCAACTCCAGCGGTGTCGCGGTCGCCGTGGTGGACGCCAACGCTGTCATATCCGGTGGAGGCGCCCTCTCTACCACCGCTGGTCGCATGGTGACGGTGCCGGAGGTGCTCGATGAGGTGCGCGATGCCGCGGCGAGGCGGCGGCTCCAGCTCCTTGCGACTCCTGTCGAGACCGTTGAGCCTACTCCCGAGTTCGTCAAGAAAGGTTAGCGGTCAAGTGTTCTTATTGCTATGAGTTTATCCTTTCTATCAGGAACAACTTTCATACAGTCACTATTTTTTTTTAAGCATCAGGCATTGATAATTTGATAGGGGATACTAACTTTTATATCCTTATTGCTTGCAGTTACCAAATTTGCCAAGGAAACAGGAGACCTTCAGACGCTTTCAGATGTTGATATCAAGATTATTGCTTTGGCTTACATGTTAGAAGCTGAGGTTTATGGGACTGGTCATTTGCGAGAGCATCCTCCTCCTATACGTGAGGTGAAAGTCAAGAACTTGGGAGAAGCGTCACTGCCTGGTTGGGGATCTAATGTGCCTAACCTAAAAGAGTGGGAAGAGTTGGATCAGATGTCTGAAGCAGGTGGGAATATTAATTCTCGAATACTTCCACTGAAGAATCTTGAGAACCAAGACATCCCCATGAGTGAGACCAACAGTATTTGTGAGACGCAAGAGGATTTGGATCATCAAGCTTCAAAGAAAGATGCATGTGTTGCATGGGAAGATGATGAGAATAATGAAGGTTGGGTACCCGCTGTTAGCCGTAGCACCCACAGAAGATATATGCGGAGGAAGGCTAGGCGTGATGCCATTAAGGAATCTGGACAGAGTGTTGAGACAAGTTCTGTTGCTCCATCAATTGAAGGTGCTGAAGTTTCCACTGATCATGGTGGAAATGTATATGATGTGTCTCCAGCAGATAGCCCCTCTTCTGTCCCAGAGAAAATTAATTCAAGTGCTGATGGTTTGGATCATCCAGGAGAGAATGAACCTGAAAGTGCTGGAGAATGTTTGCTTTCTGATCAAGTAGATGATTGCAATGATACTGATGTATGCACCAAAGAATTGGAGAACCTAGAGATAAAAAGTAAGTCTGAGGGAGGTGATGATGCACAATCTGTACATGATGCAAGTAGTGAGCAGAGTTGGTCCCTGCGATCCTTATCTGAATCTACGATAGCCTGTGTTACGAGTGACTATGCCATGCAAAATGTCATCCTGCAGATTGGCCTACGTCTCTTGGCACCAGGGGGCATGCAAATTCGCCAGTTACATAGGTATGTGATTGTAATATCTTCAGGCCTGTTTGGCTAGCTATTTGACTTCCTGTCCTGTTTTATGGGCCTCTCACACACATGTATTTGGAATGCTTTTATGACAGGTGGTTTTTGAGGTGTCATGCTTGCTATAAGGTGACCCAAGAGGTTGGCAAAATATTTTGCCCGAAATGTGGCAATGGCGGGACTTTACGGAAGGTTTCAGTAACTGTTGGTGAAAATGGTATTACTTTGGCATCACGGCGCCCACGTATTACACTTCGTGGCACAAAAGTGAGTGTACTTAGCTACAATTATGCTGCTTTTCTTTCATTACTCTTTTTTGCATTGTTCGGACCATGTTATATATGTCTTCCCAGAAGAGCACATGGAAATTTTTTTTTTCTGGTGTCAATGACAGCCAGGATTGCAATAGTGTAGAATAGTTTTTTGTAAATAAATGGCTAAGAATAGCTGAAGATCTGCTATGATGCTGGTAGCGTCGACACTGCCACCTTTTTGGAATATGTTGCCTTCTGTAGGATCTTCTAGACCACTCTGATTAGCTTAATTGAAGTTATTTCTAAAAAGTCAATTCCTGCTGGAAATTTTATTTTGTAACTATTTACCTCTGCACTTGCAGTTTTCTCTACCAATGCCTCAAGGTGGAAGAGATGCCGTAACTAAGAACCTCATTCTACGCGAAGACCAACTCCCTCGGAAGGTTCTTCATCCTAAATCAAATAAGCCAAGCAAGAAGGTTAGTGCCTTTTCTAATACAAATGGATTTGCAGCAAAGAAAATTAGCATCCTTGCACATACTTTGGAAGGGAGGATTGTGCTATCGTCTGATTTTGACTCTGTTACATGTGTATTATATTCTCAAATTTGTGGTGTAGTGGGTGCATATGCCTTGTCTTTGTTTTTGTTCCTGTTACGACTGATAAAATTCATAGAGAAACAATTCTGACTATCAATATTTACTATAGGATGATGACTTCTTGGGTGCCGACGACATATTTTCGCACAGTGGTGAGAAGAAGGCACCGTTGAAACCTCCTGTGAGGAAGGCACTTGCGATGTTCAGTGGGAAAAGAAATCCAAATGACAACCACTTTTCTCGCAAGAAGCACTAAGCTCATATACTTTTTCTGTTTTTATTTTGGCCCCCATAATGCAGTTAAATTTTGTAGTGTTGAAGCAGAGTGTGTGACTTTCTCTTTCTGATGATTAGATACAATACCTAAGCATATGTAAGCTCTGCAGTTTTGCAAGATCCGTATGAGGTTATTTGTGCTACGTACTACTAGTTTCTGAGAGCAAGAGTTTAAAGATGATATAAAGATGGTTTTCTCCGAGCAGCAATGAACTTTTGTGATTTCTTTTTGAATGAGTTTGATACTTCTGTCATTCTGTGCCACGTCAACTGTACTGCTGAAGCGGCACTGAACCAATTTGATAGGAGAAATATTCACATTCAAAACAAGTGCCTATAAGGTATCGAATGATGAGAAAATAACATCGGAGAGTTTATCAGTAGTAGGCGACTAACTAGCATTTACAGTTTGCACAAACAGAATGAGACACTTTTTATTGTAGAAACAACCAAAGAATTGACACTGATCTCGTTACACCAATATCATCAGAATAGCAGATCATCGTTTGTCGAGCTGAATCCTCCTCCGCAGATGTCTCCCACGTTCAGCAGGTCGAAGTACCCGGACCCTGCGATTCCATTATTAGCGGCGGCGCCGTGAGCAGTTGCACCCTGATGATCCTGGTGCTGCGGCGGTAACTCGCCGTAGCTGCCGCTCATCTGATCCCCGAAGGCGCCGCCGGCGTGCAACGGCGCCACGTTGCCGGAGCTCGTCCTCGTGGCGGGCCAGTGCGTGGACACCGAGTAGCTCGCCCAGTCAGAGAAGATGAAATTCTTGGGCTGCTGCCGAGTGACCCGGTGATTGAACGGCGGATGAGCGACAGGTGCAGGAGCTGACAACATGGCATGGTGGTTGCCACCTTTGCTGATGTTGGCGTCGTGGTCATGGGAAGTGGTGGTGGTGCCGCTGCTGTTCTTGACGTGATGATGAATGGAGGGCTCGGTGGTGCTCAAGGAGGTGAGCTCAGGTGGGCTCTTGGGATTGGAGCCCTGCGCCTGCATCACCCTCTTCTTGAGGTACGAGTTCCAGTAGTTCTTCACCTCGTTGTCTGTCCTCCCAGGCAGATGCATCGCAATCTGAGACCACCTGAAATCTCAGTTCATCAGCAACAGAACGGATGGTGGTATAAAAATGCGCTACTGGTTCTGTTCTGCCTGTATTTTTTTTTTTTTTGAAAGAGGGATTTTTTTTTTTATCCCCGTGCGGATGCGCTGGGTCGGCCTCGAACCCAGACGGCGTCGGCTTCAACGAGCCGCTCTACCAACGAGCGAAATGTTTGGAGAGAATTAGTACTTGTTGCCCAGCTTGGCTTGAAGATCGATGACGATGTCTTCCTCCTCCTGGGAAAACATTCCACGCTTCAATCCGGGACGCAAGTGGTTGATCCAACGCAGGCGGCAGCTCTTGCCGTTTCGCTGGAGACCTGTGAGAAATGGAATTCCGCAGCATTCAATCAGAGGAAAATACGATGAAACTAGAACTCAGCACCAGCAGCAAGCTGTTCTCGCTGCATGAGGAGCATATATGGATGCATTGATGGTGGGAGAGGAGAAGCAACTACTAGCAAATACTACATGCAGCATGAAGAGAGAGAGAGAGAGAGAGAGAGAGCTCACCAGCCTTCGCAGGGACAGCACTCCAGCAGCCGAGACCATGCTTGAGGATGTAGTCCCTCAGCCTCTGGTCCTCCTCAGGTGACCACAGCCCCTTCCGGTAGTTCATCTTGGGTTTCTCGCAGGACCGGCACCCCATTGCCGTCGTCGTCCTCCCTCCTTTCTCTTCAGGCTCCTCTTTCCTATGGTGTGTTGTCTATGAAGAAGATGAGCTGTTGCAGTCCCTCGGCGCCATGTGCACCTTCTGATTTAAGGGAGGGTTTCACATTTTGCTGATTGGTTTTGTTTAATTGGGAGGAATTGATTAGGTGGTGGGGGCACATGCTTGAGAGATTATAATAAGGGGAGCCTTGGTCAGAGGATGTCACCTCTATCTCGCCGTTGCTCGAGAAAGATTCTCCGAGTTACTCGCTCAGTATTGGCTTTGTTCTAGTAATTATCATGTGAAATATGAATGCTTGCTGGCGCTAGGATCGCATGCTGTTTGTTTGCCCTTTTCTTTTGTCAGCAGTCAGATGCCGTGTATGTACCCCCTGACTCAATTTTGAAGTTTTCTGCCTCACTGACCTTCACGGCGCGCCTGTTTATATATGAGACTGTAACAAGTCTGAAGAAGACTGTACTAGTTTCCTATTAAGTGATCTGGTAGTAACAGAGTGGAATCATGTCCATCCTGATTTATTAATCGAGAAACTCCGTTATCCAATGATCAGCGAGATGAAGGTCAGACCGTCTCCACCAATGATGTGAAGGTCAGACGAGGGCATTGACATGAGCTGTTCCTGCAACGAACGGCAGCCTCGTTGGGATGCAGAAGGACTTGCGTTGCAAGGATCAAGCAGACGAAATGCTCCGCGGAGGGCTTGCGTTGTACTCCTATATGAACGAGTAAACAAGGACCTCTAAATTAAGGCACAAACCAACAGCATTGTGGCGATTGAATTCCAATCACAGCGCTGCTTTCACCCAGAGTCAGAATAACTGTGTTTGCAGAGCGGCTTGTTTAGAGCTGCTAATCAGTAATCAACTCCTCTTACGCGTTTTCGTGTGTTCATATGGTGCCTAAATCAAAATTCAGGATCAGGATGTTGCAGTCTTTTCTCTGGGTTTAGAAGTGTAGATTTGAGAGTTTCGTGTCGGTAATAGATTTGTGGTTCAGAGGTGGTCAATACCTTCGGATCCGGTCGTCAGAGTTGAGGAAGACGTTCCGGCCATCTGCCCTTTGTCAGTGCGGTCCTCTGCATTTGAGCAGCGTCGGTCGATAGAGAGGGCAGTGGCGTTGGAATCACGGCGACGTCGTCGATCTCTCGGTGACGGCGGTCGTCGTGGCGGTGACGGCGGTGGTGCTTCTCGTCGGCACAGCGCCCCCTCACAGATCGAGTTTAGGGATGTTGGTGGGGTGCGGCGGTACAGACGAACTTAGGTCATAAGTTCCGGCCGGCCCCCCCTCCACCTCTATTTATTGTGACGCTGACGACAAGGGCCCACCAGTCATAATGGGCTGGACGCCCCCGATCAAGGCGCGATTAAGTCAAGGACTCATTAAGGTCGTTGGGTCAAAATGAGTGGAGATCAATTTCTAACATTCTCTCTCTTGATCTCACTTTATACTTTTATCTTTATTACTTTTTAACTTCACTCATTCCATTACAGATTAATGCATAGAACTGTCTCATCGTCACGATCAATCGCCGATAGACTTAACAGCTACAATACATTTTTCTGTTCTAAAATAGTTACTATACATTTTGGGCCATCTTTTAGTTTAAGAATCACAGACTTTCCCTTAGACCCATGCCGGCAACATGTTTAATAAATACTTTGAGTGGTAAGCCTTTAGTAAGCGGATCCGCTAGCATCTTTGCGGTGCTTATATGCTCAAGACTTATGATTTGATCTCGAACTTTATCTTTCACAACATAGTACTTTATGTCACTGTGTTTAGCAGCACCACTTGACTTATTGTTGTGGGCATACGTTACTGCGGATTCATTATCGCAGTACAATTTAAGTGGTCCATAGATGTCGTCAACCACTTTTAAACCGGGTATGAACTTCTTAAGCCAGTTCACCTGCTCTGTAGCCTCATAACATGCTACAAACTCGGCATACATTGTGAACGATGTAGTGACGGTTTGCTTTGAGCTTTTCCATGAAATAACTCCTTCAGCGAGAGTAAACACATATTCGGATGTAGACTTTCTATCATCTCCCGCATAATCAGAATCTGTGTACCCCACTATATGGAGTGAATCTGATTTTCTGTATGTCATCGTGAGACCTTTTGTTCCTTGCAAATAACGCAAGACTTTCTTTATCAATTTCCAATGCTCTATTTCAGGATTGCTCTGGAATCTGCCAAGTAACCCGATAACAAATGCTAAGTCAGAGCGTGTACATACTTGAGCATACTGTAAGCTTCCGATAGCTGAAGCATATGGAATCGCTTTCATTTGATCGATCTCATATTGGTTCCTGGGGCATTGAAAATCTTCATATCTGTCGCCCTTGACTATAGGTGCAGGTGATGGACTACATTTATGCATACCATATTTCTTTAATACTTTCTCTATGTATGCTTTTTGTGACAGTCCCAATACTACTTTGTTTCTATCTCGGTGAATTTCGATTCCCAGAACAAATAAAGCTTCACCAAGATCTTTCATATCAAAGTTTGAGGACAAAATCTTCTTTGTCTCCAATAGCAGACTGACGTCACTGCTAGCTAGTAGGATATCATCCACATACAGGATTAGGAAGATAAATTTTCCATCTTCAAACTTTGAATAAACACAGTTGTCCTCAATATTTTCTATAAACCCAAATTTCTTTATCGTGCTGTCAAACTTCAAGTACCATTGTCTTGAAGCTTGCTTTAACCCATAAATCGATTTCATTAGACGGCATCCTATTCTTTCATTTCCTTCTATGACAAAACCTTTCGGTTGAGCCGTGTAAACATTTTACTCCAAATCTCCATTGAGGAATATTGTCTTTACATCCATCTGATGTAACTCGAAATCATAATGAGCCACTAGTGCCATTATGATTCTGAAGAAATCTTTACATAAGACCGGAGAAAAGGTCTCATTGTAATCAATCCCTTCTCTTTGAGTAAAGCATTTTGCCACGAGTCGTGCTTTATATCTTTCTACATTCTCTTGGGAGTCGAGTTTTATCTTGTAGACCCATTTACAGCCTACTGTTTTGGCTCCTTTAAGAATTACTTCCAAGTCCCAGACTTTATTAGTCTTCATGGACTTCATTTCTTCTTCCATGGCCTCAAGCCATTTTGAAGAGTTTTTACTTCTCATGGCTTCTTCAAATGAGGTGGAATCATCCTTTATTTGAAATTCTTCTGTCTGATAAACTTCATAGTCATCAGAAATAGCTGATCTTCTTACTCTTTGAGACCTCCTCGGGGCCTCTTCATTCTATGTATTTTCTGTTTGAGGCTGTTCTTGCTCCCTTTCATCTGTGGCAATGGGTTCTATTGAATCTTGAGGAACAGGTTCCTCATTCTCATTCATTGTTGCCACAGGAGGAACAATAACAGGTGCTTGCACCACAGTATCTCGCACTGTCGATGCAGCAACAGCAGGTAGCGTAAAGAATAGCTCTTGAATCATCGGAGTAGGCGCATACGCTCGCTTCTCTTCAAGGTCAATCTCTCGAGCTACCATGCTCCCTCTCATCATCTCATCCTCTAAGAAGACAGCGTGTCTCGTTTCTTCAAACTTTGTATGTCTGTCTGGACAGTAGAAACGATAACCTTTTGACTTTTTTGGGTAACCAATAAAATGGCAACTTACTGTTTTGGAATCAAGCTTCCCAATGTTTAGGTTAAATATTTTAGCCTCAGCTGGGCTCCCCCACACTCGTAAGTGGTTTAACGAGGGAACTCTACCTGTCCATAACTCATACGGTGTTTTCGGCACCGATTTACTGGGTACTCTGTTGAGAATATGAATGACGGTTTTTAACGCCTCCATCCACAAACTCAATGGCAATGTGGAATAGCTCATCATACTTCGCACCATATCCATCAGGGTACGGTTGCGTCTTTCAGCTACACTATTTTGCTGAGGTTCGCCCGGTGTAGAATACTGGGCTACTATTTCATTTTCCTGTAAAAACCTTGCAAAAGGTCTAGGAACTTGTCTATACTGGGTATGCCGACTGTAGTACTCCCCCTAGGATCAGATCGGACTATCTTTATCTTTAAATCGTGTTGATTTTCAACTTTAGCCTTAAATATCTTAAATTTATCCAAGGCTTCATTTCTTTCTTTGATTAGATAAATATATCCATATCAGAAGTAATCATCCGTAAATGTTATGAACAAGTCATAACCATCTATACTCTTCACAGAAAAGGGACCACAAATATCCGTGTGAATAATTTGTAGAACTCCTGTGCTTCTTTTTGCGTTTTCTTAATTTTCTTTACATATTTTTCTTTAATGCAATCTCGACATTGTTTTAAGTCTGAGAACTCTAGTGGAGGAAGAATATCATTCTTAACTAGTCTTTCTATTCTTTCCCTCGAAATATGGCTTAAACGACAGTGCCATAATTTCGACGACTCATCTAGAGTTATTTTTCGTTTTCTATTTTCATTCATGGACGAGGATTCGTTTATCTCGTACGCAATGTTATTATTATCGCATACGACATTCACATTATCATGTAGTGATAGCAAATAAAGCTTATTTTGTAAGATGGCAAGACCAATACATTCTTTATTAAACATTATTTCACACTTGCCATTTTCAAAATGACAATCATAACCATCATTATCCAAACATGAAACACTAATCAAATTCTTTTGTAGAGAGGGTACATAGAGATCATCTCTAAGTATAAGAATAAAGCCATCAGCTAGCTCTAATGAAAGATCGTCAACGGCTTCAACTTTAGCTTCGACTCCATTTGCAACTTTAATGCATCTTTCTCTTCTTTGCGTAGTTCTCGTCGAACGGAATCCCTGCAATGAATTAGCAACATGAACAGTTGCTCCAGAGTCAATCCACCAAGTGGATTTCGAATATTGCACATATAGAGATTCATTTATAAAGGTAATAATGTTCTCACCTTTCTTTACCATGATCATCTTTAAATAGGAGGGACAATTCTTCTTGTAGTGTCCCGTCTTCTTGCAGTGAAGACACTAATCCTTGTCTACTGCAAATTTGTTCTTTGAGGAGTAGCTGCTAAAATTCTTTCTTTTGTTATACTTCACATAGTTGATAGAGCCTCCATGTGAAGCTTTAATTCTGTCCTCCTCTTGCACACACATAGCTATGCACTTTTCTAAATCTCATGTCTCGGGTTGAATATTGTAGTTGACAACAAAAGTGTCAAACTCTTTTGGCAAAGAAGCAAAAATCAGATGGATAAGGAGCTCATCCTTGAGACCCAGATCTATTGGTTTGAGCTTAGATGCCATATTGCTCATTCTCAGTATGTGCTCTCTAATGCCACCGTTACCACCAGAGTACCTTTCTGTCACAAATTGTTTAATAACTTACGTGGCATATGTCTTTGAAGAGCCAGTAAACTGACTCTTTATTCTTTCAAGGTATTCTGCGACGGTGTCACACTCTGAGATTGAACCCACAATTGCAGGCTCAATCGTGTTCTTTATCACAGGCATATACTTCTTGTTGGCTGTGGCTCATTTTCTATGCTCAAGGTTATAAGACATCTTTAAGGGAGCATAGTCCCTCTGTCTGGTCTGCCAAGCAGCCTCAGCCTCATTTTCTTTCTTCACTGGCTCTTCAGGCTCAGTGGGACATGCTGTGGTGAGAACCCAGTCCACCTCAGCCAAGATAAACGCGAGGTCTATCTTTTTCTTCCACTCTCCATAGTTGTCACCTTTGAGAGTGGGAATCTCTTTGATACAACTCATTAAGTTGTATTCGCCTGTAAATAAATCAAATAAAGTGAAAAAATAATAACAGTAAAATTATGTCTTATTTTCAACGTTGGTCAAAAATATGACACACAATTTTGTATTATACATTAAATCTATGTCACCGTTGGGCAGAAATAGAAATAATGCATAAAATATCAATTATGAAATTATAATACTGTTATTATCAACGTTGGTCAGAAAATAACAATATCATAATTACTGAAATTTATTACTATTTCTTCAAAATTAAATTCTCTCGTTGGTTCGAATTTAATAATGAAAATAATTTCTTTAAGTACGCAGCGGAAAACAAATTTCTTTAATTTTCAGAAGCATTTACTTTATTTTTCTGTTGTGTCAAAATTATCCCGTTGGTCCAAATTTTAACAGATTTAATTAGGTAAAAATTACCTAATTAATCAATTAAAATGACTCTGAAAAAGAAATGAAAAAGTTTTCTTTTTGGGCCGAAATTGAAATTCGGCCTGGCACATTGGCCTGTTGAAATTCATGCAAGCTAACTTGGACTTGGGCCGAAAATTCGCACTCCCTCATGGGCTAAATCTGGCCCATTTAGCCATCGCGCGATCTGGACCGTTGAATCTAGATTTGACGGACGCGCTCTTTTTTCGGAGGGTATAAAAGGATTGGGGGTCCTTTCAACCCTAACCCTAATTCATTTATCCTCTTTTCCCAGTTCCAGCTGCCTCCGTCAGGAGCTCTAGCGGCGGCAGCCGAAAAACGTTCGCCTGCAGGGCTGCCACGCTGCCCGA